>CAXIVM010002826.1:174487-201405 GCA_964035705.1 Porites rus | reverse complement strand
CGCTTGGTCGATTTGAAGAAGGAGTGTGTTTGATCCTGGAGCAGGGTAATTTAACGTTATCAAAAGTACTAGAGCAGAGAATTGATTACGCTTGACAAGTTCTTTGGGAAGCTCCACGCTCCTCAGCCGACCATCCGCCTGGTCGGACCAACGGTAACGCAACGTTACATTCCTCCGGTAATTTCTCTCTCAGAAGCACTACGCCTCACAGGGTGGACACGTCAGAGTGACTGCCAGAACAAGAGCTCTCCCAAACAAAAGACAGTAATGCACATGTAGGATTAATAATCCCCGTCTCCTCAAGGTCAACAATGTTTGAGATTGAAGGTATGGGAGACCTCTAAAAAAGGCGATGAACTGATGATGGATGATGGTTTGGGGATTCTACAGTATGTGAACCATTCATAAGGCTGCAACCTTCAGATGTTGATACATTGAGTTTCAACAAAAGAAAACTACAAAAAAATGATAGAGAGTCGAGAGTGTTCAAAGATTGTGGAGCGCACCTTCTTGCTTTCCAAAGTTTCCACTGAAAGCGTTTGGAGAAGAAGTCCGCGCCGTCCATGTAACTGATACCTCACGTCTGATGTCAAAAGCATCGCGGAGCGCTCCGTGATAGAATTGGACAGTATATAAAGCTATTCATGAAATGAGTTGACCCATCATTCCTGTGGATGAAGCATTCTCCTTTTCCACGCCTCAGTGAATCAGAGGTTTTCATGCCCATGGAGATTCCAGTCTAGGTAGATGGCGCAACTCCTGCGCTACAAAAGAAATGGGACAGCCTGCCAAAAGCAACTGTGTTACATTGCTGCGTTCATAGAGTCAATCCAATTTTGTGTCAAGGCTCTCGCTCCTACACTCACGAAAAGAGGGGCCCGGTCTCCATTGCACCATATGGAGAAAACTCCGAATCAGCGACCAGCGGTCCGAATCGGTCACCACGAATCAGCGACCACGGAATCAGAGCCAGCGATCCGAATCAGCCACCAGCGGTCCGAATCAGGGACCACGAATCAGTCACCAGATTTCGCAAAGTGCTTGCGCCTGTCACAAAATCTGCCCTTCGAGGTTCACCAAGTGCTGCTCCTGCCACGAAATCTGCGCGTGGAGGTTCACAAAGTGCTGCGCCTGCCACGAAATGCGCGCCGCAAGGTTCACAAAGTGCTGCGCCTGTCACGAAATCTGCTGCGCCTGAAACGAAATCTGCACGTGGAGGTTCACAAAGGTTCATAAAAGGCTGTGCCTGCCACGAAATCTGCACTTTCGAGGTTCACAAAGTGCTGCGCCTGCCACGAAATCTGCGCGTGGAGGTTCACAAAGTGCTGTGCCTGCCGCGAAATGTGCATTGCGAGGTTCACAAAGTGCTGCGCCTGCTAGGAAATCTGCACTTTGAGGTTCACAAAGTGCTGCGCCTGCGACGAAATCTGCACGTGGAGGTTCACAATGGCTGCCACGAAATGTGCACTTCAAGGTTCACAAACTGCTGCGCCTGCCACGAACTTTGCGCATCGAGATTCTCCAAGTGCTGTGCCTGCCACGAACTCTGCGCGTGGAGGTTCACCAAGTGCTGCGCCTGCCACAAAATCTGCACATCGAGGGTCACAGAGTGCTGCGCCTGCCACGAAATGTGCACCGCAAGGTTCATAAAGCGCTTCGCCTGTCACGAAATCTGCCCTTCGAGGTTCACCAAGTGCTGCGCCTGAAACGAAATCTGCACGTGGAGGTTCACAAAGGTTCATAAAGGGCTGTGCCTGCCACGAAATCTGCACTTTCGAGGTTCACAAAGTGCTGCGCCTGCCACGAAATCTGCACGTGGAGGTTCACAAAGTGCTGTGCCTGCCGCGAAATGTGCACTGCGAGGCTCACAAAGTGCTGCGCCTGCCACGAAATCTGCTTGATCGAGGTGTTCCATCGGCGGGTCCGGCTAATTCGCTGCCATTCACGCCTGCCTCTCGAGATCTTCGAAGTGCGATTCGGCTGCGCAGGCTCGCAAAATCGGGTTTAGGGCCTTCACTTCTTTAGGGATTGCTTGGGCTTTGTTTAGGGCTTGGGTTCCTTTGGGCGGTGTTTAGGGCTTGGCTTCTTTAGGCGGGTTTGTTTGGGCGGTGTTTCGGGCTTGGCTTCTTTAGGGTTTGTTTGTATTTGGTTTCAGGTTTGTTTCTTTAGGGTCTGTTTGGGCTTGTTTCGCGCTTGGCTTCTTTAGGGTATCTTCGGGTTTGGTTTAGGGCTTCGTTTCTTTAGGGTTTGCTTGGGCTTTGTCTACGGCTTAACTCCTTTAGGGTTTGTCTTGGGTTGTTTCTAGGGCCTGCCTTCTTTAGGAGGGTTTCCTTGGGGTTGGTTTGGGGCTTGGCTTCCTTCGGGTTTGATTGGGTTTGGCTTGGGAGCTTGGCTTCTTGAGGGTTGTTTGGCCTTGGCTTCTGTAGGCTTGTTTTGGCTTGTTTAAGGTTGGTTTAGGGCTTGACTTCTTTGCGGGTTGTTTATAGGCTTGGTTTCAGGCTTCACTCCTTTAGGGGTTGTTCTACTTCTTTAGGTTTTCGTCAGGTTTGGTTTAGGGTTTCGCTTATTTAGTGCTCATTTGGGCTTTGTTTAGGGCTTGGCTTCTTTAGGCTTTTGTTGTGCTTGGTTTACGGCTTTGTTTCGCCGCAGCTTCAATCCTTCCAAATTTTAAAAACTCCCTTCCAAAGGACAAACCAAAAGTACACGAAGGGGTTCGCCCCAAGCTTCAATTATGCCAAAGGGTGCAATTACATTCCAAAGGAAAAACAAAAATACACGAAAGTGGTGGTAAGGTTTGAGAACACCTAAGCCAAAAAAAATATGGATTTCAAAAGCTTCAATCCCTGGTGAAAAACAACTGTGCTGGCGCAGATAGGGCTTGGCTTCTTTACGCGAGTTTGATTGGGTTTGGTTCAGGGCTTGGTTGCTTGGGGTTGGCTTCAGGGGGCATTGCTTTGGCTTTGTTTAGGGCTTGGCTTCTTTAGGCGGGTTTGTTTGGGCTTCGCTTAGGGCTTGGCTTCTTTGGGGTTTGTTCTTGGTTTAGGGTTCACTTCTTCATAAGGTTTGTTTGTGGTTGGTTTAGGGTGAACTTCTTTAGGGTTTCTTCAGGTTTGGGTCAGGGCTTCCTTGCTCCAAGGTTTGCTTGGGCTTTGTTTAGGGCTCTCCAGCGGGTTTCTTGCTTCCGCCGGCTTCCGCCGCCCGCGGTGACCAATTCGGGTTGGTGGGGAGAACTCCGAATCAGCTACCAGACTGGTGACCGATTGATTCGGGTTGGTTTCGTTCGGTTTTTCTCCGGCGGGATTTCTTGCTTCCGCCTGCTACGGTGACCGTTTCGGGTTGGTGGGGAGGCCTCCGAATCAGCAACCAGTTGGTGACCGATTCAGGTCGCTACGGCCTTTGATTTGAGCAGAATTGTCCCAACGAACGTTTGGACCCTTTTTACTCCAACCATGTCCTGGAAAAGGATCCTCCGTGTTATGAAAGAATAGGAACTATTCTGTCACCAAATAATGGGCACCCATTTTGGGCTACCCGCCTGCTTGTTTCCACTCTTCGGTTTGGTTCTAGCGGATTTTTTGCCGCCTCCCACGGTGACCGCTTCGGGTTGGTGAGCGAACTTGGAATCAGCGACCAGCTCGTGACCGATTCGGGTTGGTTTGGTTCGGTTTTTCTCCAGCGGGTTTTTTGCTTCCGCCTGCCGCGGTGACCGCTTCGGGTTGGTGAGAGAGCTCCGAATCAGCGACCAGTTGGCGCCCGCGATTCGGGTTGGTTTGGTTCGGTTTTTTGCCGCCGGGTTTCTTGCTTCCGCCTGCCGCGACATCTGCACTTCGAGGCTCACAAAGTGCTCTGCCTGCCACGAAACCTGCACTCAGCCAAGATCCACAAATTACTGCGCCTGCCACGAAATCTGCACCGAGTCCTGGAGACCGATTCCTGTTAACGGGGAGAGAACTCCGAATCAGCGACCGATTCGGGTTGGTTTGGTTCGGGTTTTGGCCTGCGAGTTTCTTGCTTCCGCCTGCCGCGACATCTGCACTTCGAGGTTCACAAAGTGCTGTGCCTGCCACGAAATCTGCGCTCCAAGATCTACAAATTTAATGCCTGCCACGAAATCTGCACCGAGTCCTGGCGACCGATTCCTGTTGGGGAGAGAACTCCGAATCAGCGTCCACTTGGTGACCGATTCGGGTTGGTTTGGTTCGGGCTTGCTTGCGGCGACCGCTTCGGGTTGGTGAGGGAACTCCGAATCAGCGATCGATTCCTGGCGACCAGTGACCGATTCGACTTTGTTGGTGACCGATTCCTATTTGTCGGTGACCGATTCCTGGTGTGAATCGGCGTTCTGGTGACCGATTCGTGGTGTCCGATTCGGACGCCGCCATATGGTGCAGAATGAGATCCCCTGTCTGCCCCCAATCACATTGGCGGTTCGTGCTAAAGTTTTTCTTCCTGCGAGATCAAACAGTTGTCTTCGGCTGTCTAAATATGCTGTGGTTAGTTTAGAATGTTCAGAATGAGCTTCCAAGGTAAGTTAGTTCAGTTCTTCGACCAGCTGTCGGAAAACTTTCCGAGACCTCGGAAGGAAAGAACTGGGATTGAGGACCTGAACCAATCCAAATATAGCACAAAGCACGAAACAAAACATGAACTAAATCTAAAGAAAAGTTGGCCAATACCTCGGTGCCTTTACAGTGAATGGTATTGAAGTCGAACATGCTCACACTAGGACGAGGAGGTTCACTCACAGGTGGAACATTTTTGAAGAGAAGTGCCAGAAAGGCATTTCTGGCAGCCGGACCGATCCCTGATAGATTCTGATAGATCCAGCTCCAGAATGCACACGCTAAGATGTACGGTTTTCATCGATGCAAAATGAATCTGATTGTTATTGTGGAACATCCCGGACCAAAATGTAAAACACTCAAGATTGTGCTAATCCTGAGCCGGAAGGCAGGTGGTTGTTCAAGTTTGAGTTTTTGGTTTGGTTCCTTTTGTACAGTGACAGTAAATGTTTTGCGCGGGGGGTCGGGTTCCATGAGTTATAGTTTGAAAACCTTCAGCTCATTGAGAGCTTGAAGGATGGGGCCAAGCAGTTGGACATGTTCGGCCCAGCTGCGTGGTCCCCAGACAGTTTGCAGATATGTATAGCAGTATGCGCCGTTTAGAACAATATGTTTGTTGCAATGGGATCAGGCAATAGGGTCAAGCTGGCCAAGCGTTGAAACTTTGAGTTGTTGAGTCACGAAGGCGGTGGAGGTCATGCCTCGAATGAAGCGGATTTGTTCATATTTGTCCTTGTTCTTGGGATGTCACGTGGGGCCAACTAAGCAGCTGGGCAGCTTGCAAGACCTCCTCGTTGACATTTTACTGCTATCCCATCACCCTGAAAGCCAATTTTCTTGCTGCATTGCAACCAGGACCAATGGCGAATCATCTCCGAAGGGCCCGCAAGTGAGAATATGGAGCCTAGACAACGTGAGATGGGTTTGACGACCCTGTCGACTTGATTCGACTTGCCATGTGATAGAATGTATCTCAGGATCCCACATACATTATTCAGACCCGCGCCAAGAGGACTGGCATTTTGAAAGTTCAACGACGATCCAATCGGCCTGCCTGCAACCCATTCCATGTCATTCCACGATTACATTTCTTGCTGTTGCTGCAAGGAGTCGGGAGCTTGCCGACACAGTCTCGGTGATGTTCGCGCAGAGAAGGGAGTTGCTTGTCGATGTTTGTCAGTTTGGTAAAGATTGGGCGCCAGCTGCAAGCTGTGCATTGGCATGGTCCATGCAGTCAGGCAAGCCAACGAGTCAGTCCAAGCCAAGGCTGTTCATCAACAAAGTCATGATTATCCAACTGTATAGCAATTATCATGCATGTTTGGAACTCGTGAACAACTGGCTGCTAGGCCGCCGCCAAGCCTCTTTTTAATCCCGCTCTTGCCGACACAGTGCAGGCTGGTCCTGGCAAGATTGCATGTTTCTGTAATCCAGCTTGGCAAACATCGGAAAGTGATGAGGGTGTGAGACGGGTTTTTACTCGCACAGTCCCCACTGGCCAATTGCCCAGGGCCCACAAAACACTGGCCCAACAGGGTCCAACATGTATACAACATGGTTGAAACGCGCACCGGTTTGTCCCGCTGCCGTTGGGCCCATCAGGTCTTGAACCGATGTAGGCTTTCGCTTTCAGGTCCGGAAAAGGCCTCGCTTTGTTTGCTGCCTTCTTCAACTGCCGGATCCAGGCTGTGATCCTAAAGCCTAAGGCTAAAGGTTTTGACCTTTTGGCTTTGCTGTGTGTCACAGGCCGGACCACCTCGCGATGACCGACGAGGACAAGAATGGAGGAAGCGGCGCATCGCGGGTGCCCGCGATCCCAAAGGATGGCGCTCCTTCTTGACGGAGATTCATGGGTGAACGCCTTGGATTGGAGGGCGCTAAACACTGCAACTTGGTAGCCCATTGGCTTCTTCAGCAGAGCGGAGAGAAGAGTTCACGCCTGAGGGGCTCGAGTACCTGAGTTCCAGAAGGCGGCGACTGCCTTGGATCCTTAGATGGGGGAGAAGTTGCGATCACTCTTGAGAAACCAATGTCGGGATTGAGGGGAAAGCGGATCTGAGAGTTTGCACGAGATTCGGTTCGGCTGTTGTGGACTTGAAAAGCGAGGGAGTGACACTGCCATCCTTTGGGTTGGTATGGCTTTTGAGCAGAAGCCTGGCCTGGACGCCGTTAGGCACAAGCTTTTGGAGACTGCGTTGCAGGCGAAGGGGAAGAAGTTCTATGAGGAAATGGAAGTTGAAGTCCTCAGGCTCTTTCGAGATCTTCATGTTGTTGACCCCTTGTCACGGCGCTCAAATCCAGATGGCTTCACCAAGAACCACATCGTGAACAAGTTCTCCTCGCGGCAGCCAAGGCATCCCCCTTCAAGGGGGCTCCTATGCGGCTTCCAACTCACCTTCCACATCCTCATTTCTAGGGTGCGCGCAGCCATCCAAACTAGCACACTCAGCAAGCCACCTCCATGTGACAGCTGATATTTTCCCCAAATCAAAGATATCAAGGTTGAGGGTCGAGATAGGTACCCTTCTCCAGGTCACCCTTGTTTACAGGAGAACTAAAATCACATTGAATCACATTTGAATCATCTTTATTCTTATTTGAAGCTTATAAAATCTTATTTGTGCACTTTTTTTGCTTTAAAGGTGCAAGAAAGTGATTTAAAATGATTAGAAAATGCAAAAAGTGTATTTGTCACTTTTTTTTCTGAACGTGATGTTCATTAAAAAGCTGACAAGAAATGCTTTAATTTATTGCGTTTGAAAGTCAGCGTTTCATTGTCATCCTCATTTTGTTATGAGTGTTTGTTAGGAAAAGGAAGAGGAACAGGAAGAGGAAGAGGAAAAGGAACGGTAAACAATAAAAATATAAAAGGAAAAGGGCGAGAAAGAGGAACAGGAAACAAAAAATGGTTTGCTTTGGTTTGTTGATTATCTATTCTACTGGTTTTCTGTGTTTTTACAAAATTTTGTAACCTGATCAAATTTGATCAAATCTGATGGGATTGCATTTTTGTAAAACCTTAATTTCCTGAATTAAAAAATTTTTGTCACAGTTTTAGTCATTAGACTGTGTTTCCTCAACTCTCCTCACCAAAAAATTGTCCACAATTTTCATCATTAGATGTTGTTTCCTCAACTCTCCTCACCAAAAATGTTTGTCAACAGTTTTATTTAAGCATTAAATTTGGTTTCCCTTTTCACCCAATTTTTTGTCCACAGTTTTAGTTATTGACTTTTCTCTGAACTTCCCTGACCAAGTTTGATTGTCCACAGCTTTAGTCATTAGAAGTTGCTTCCTTAATTTCCCTGGAAAGGGGAAGGAAGAGGAAAAGGAAGAGGGAAAGAAGAAGGAAGAGGAACAGGACAAGGAAAAGGAAAAGGAAGAGAAAGAGGCAAAGGAAAGGGAAAAGGAATAGGAAAAGTATTTAAAAAAACGGAAAAGGAAAAGGACAAGAAAGCGGAAAAGCAAGAGGAAGAGAAAAGGAAAAAAAGGAAAAAGAAAAGGAAGAGGAAAAGGAAGGGCACAAGGAAAAGGAAGAGGAAAAGAAACCACATATTTTTTGGGTGAAGGACAGTAAGGAAACAAAATCTAATGACTAAACCTGTGGACAAAAAATTTTGGTGAGGAGAGTTGAGGAAACAAAATCTAATGACTAAAACTATGGCCACTTTTTCTGGTGTGAAGGAAAGTAAGGAAACACAATAGTCTAATGACGAAAACTGTGGACAAAATTGTTTGGTGAGGAGAGTTGGGGAAACAAAAGTCTAATTACTAAAACTGTGGGCAAATTTTTTGGGTGAGAGAAAGGAAACAAAATCTAGTGACTAGAACTGTGGACAATCTTTTTGGGGTGAGGGAAATTAAGGAAGCAATTTCTAATGACTAAAGCTGTGGGCAATAAAACTTGGTGAGGGAAGTTAAGGAAATAAAATTTAATGACTAAAACTGTGGACAAGAAAATTTGGTGAGGAGAGTTGAGGAAACAAACTCTAATGACTAAAGCTGTGGACAAAAAATTTGGTGAGGAGAGTTGAGAAACAAAATCTAATGACTAAAACTATGGCCACTTTTTCTGGTGTGAAGGAAAGTAAGGAAACACAATAGTCTAATGACGAAAACTGTGGACAAAATTGTTTGGTGAGGAGAGTTGGGGAAACAAAAGTCTAATTACTAAAACTGTGGGCAAATTTTTTGGGTGAGAGAAAGGAAACAAAATCTAGTGACTAGAACTGTGGACAATCTTTTTGGGGTGGGGGAATACTGAATGAATACTGTTGAATACTAGTTGGATTTTTTCACTTTTGTGCACTTTGTGTGAATTTGCAAATGTCAGCTTTGTGCACTGACTTCACTTTTTTGCACTTCAGTGCACTTCTGTGTCACTTGTGTGCACTTCAGTGCACTTCAAATCTTATTGGTGATTAAATTTGAGGGCACATCAGCTTTGTGCACTTTTGTTTCAAAAAAGTGCACAAATAAGATCTAAATTAATTTCAAATTGATATTCAACTAAAAAACACCTCGGTGCACCATCGTGACACCAAGACAGCCCTGCTGGGTGGCCCAGTTGTGCCTCTGGTCTCAAGATCAGCCTCTAAAAGGTTTTCTCCGCGCTCCGAGGAATAGTAATGATCAAAGTATGAATCAAATAAACCCGGAGCATCGGCTATTGATTCTAATCAATAATAGTGGAAGTCTTTGAATTGATATTGATCTTGATTTGAAATACTATATATTGATTTTTTCAATAACCTCAAAAAGTGAAAATTCAAAAATATATTGCTGTTTGCAATTGAGTTTGCAATTGATTTCCTAATTGAATTGTTGGGCTCAAGCGGGGTAGAGCTATGTGCAGACATCCCTTTTGACAAAAAGGGGGTGTCGCAAAAGGAAAAGAAGAGAAAGAAGAAAAGGAAAAGGAAGAGGAAAATGCAAAAAGAAAAGGAAAAGGAAGAGGAAAAGGAACAGGAAAAGGAAAAGGAAACAGGCGCGCTTCGCGCGCAAGAGTAATGCCACGATGGTTTTTGATTTGAACAATGAACAGTGTGCCTTGGTTTGGTGTCTGGGTATGAGTGCTGTTGGCAAAGTGCAGTTGTCTGATGATGATGACTCTGAAAGCTGCATTTCTAGAAAATTCCTGTGATTCCGATATGTCATCATCACATTGGGGCACGGAGTCAGACTCTGGCATTGAAAGAGCCTGGCGTCAATTATGTGATCTTCAAAGTATTGATAGACAAGCACATCGCATATTCTTTGAAGCATTGAATCAGAGTCGAAGCTGAAAGGCACCGTGCCAAACTCTTCATCCGGATGTCGAATTAGCAGACTTGTTTTTATGACGGAGTTGGGCACAAGTTCCGTGTCACAGGTCAATGTAAGCATGTGGAGGACGGATTGAAAGTTTGCTACGTTACATGGTGCCCAAAATGTGTCAGCCAAAGTGATATGTATTACAACTTGTCACCACTCGACTGTAATACTTTGCTCTATGAATTATGAACAGGTTCTTCACATGGTGCCCGCCAAAAGTTGTTGGGCAAGTTTGTATATTTACTTGTGAGCGATCACTTTGAACATGGCTTTTTGTCAAAAAATGGTGTTTGCGGCCTGCGACATTCCTTGATATTATCAGGCATGTTTGGGACTCAGGCTTGCAGCACAGTAAACTGAATAGCAGGGCACTTCGTACGTGCCAGCCAGGTGAATCATCATGAAGATCAACAATGGATGACCATGACTTGTTTGATGAGGTTGATGCTAATTGAGCTGAATGTCCTGTCGCGTATTGTTCAATTTTAACCTAGACAAAAATGGAGCCCTACTGCATTTTTGACTGAGTTTGATGTTGATTGCAAGGGTTGGAACCCCTGCCAGTACAGTGCTTCAGCCAAACCCTGACTAGTTTCAAAAAACTTACTTGTTACGATTCCAGCGCTTTTCAGCAAAACTTGACTAGATTCAAAAATCTTACATTAACAATCCCTGCCAGCACAGTGCTCAGCAAAAATATTTTTTACTATATATGCAAAATTCTTACGATCCCTGCCAGCGACTACTTTCAAAAAGAATACTCAATGCCTTCAGCCAAAACTTGACTAGTTTCAAAAACCTTACTTTGTCACAATCCCTGCCAGCACAGAGGTCTTCAGCCAAAACTTACTAGTTTCAGAAGCTTTCAACGAGGCCAGGAGCACTGTGCTGTCAGGGATTGTAACAAGTAACTTGTTACAATCCCTGACAGCACAGTGCTCCTGGCCTCGTTGATTATCGTAAAGGAACCGTTTGTTCTTTCATTGTGTGTTTTAGGTTGGCTTGTTGCTCGACTCGTCAACTTGTCGTAAAAGGCTTTTGGTGCCCCTGAGCCTTTTTGGCTCTTTCCATACCTTTCCCAAAGGTTTTCTTTACAAGGGTCGCTTTGGCAACCCTTTCGCAAAGGTTTGAAGACATGGCTTGCTGAAAGCCAAAAAGGCTGCAAAAGTTGTTTGGTTTTGCTGGTGACAGCACTAGAAACTTTTACATATTCTAAACATATACACAGTTATACCCTGAAAAGTTCCTGGAATGCATAATATGTGTTTTGTAGATCTGGGTCAAACCCTACAAAAGCCTGGGCCCTGAGGGCTCAAAGTTGGGGCTTGGAGGGGTCAAGTTCACCAAAAATCTTGCGTCAAGGCGTCCAAATTCAGGGTCCTGAGGGTTCAAATTTAGGGTTTGGAGGGGTCAAGTTCACCAAAAATCTTGCGTCAACGCGTCCAAATTCCGGGTCCTGAGGGCTCAAATTTGGGGCTTGGAGGGGTCAAGTTCACCAAAAATCTTGCGTCAAGGCGTCCAAATTCCGGTCCTGAGGGATCAAATTTGGGACTTGGAGGGGTCAAGTTCATCAAAATCTAGCGTCGGCGTCAAGGCGTCCAAATTCCGGGTCCTGAGGGGTCAAAATTGGGACTTGGAGGAATCAAGTTCGCAAAAATCTTGCACCAACACGCCCCAATTCCGGGTAGCAATACCTCAAGTTTTGGAGGGATCAAAATTGTCCTTGGAACTTGCATGGACTTGGAGGGCTAACCGTCGCCAACCTCTACCAACCTCTCGCCGACCTCTCACCAACCTCTACCGACCTCTGCCGACCTCGGCAAGAGGTCGGTAGAGGTCGGCAAAGGTCGGCGTGAGGTCGGCAAGAGGTTGGCAGAGGTTGACCCTCCAAGTCCATGCAAGTTCCATGGCGCCGTGCCACTGGGGAGCGCGAAACATGCTGGTGTAAATTTTGTAAATGCGGCGTGTCGCTGGTGAGCGGGATGATCGGTGGTACCCAAAAGAGTGCCCCGCAAGAGCTTCCTACAAGAGTGTCCCAGAAGAGCGTCCTACAAGAGTGTCCCACAAGAGTGTCCCACAAGAGTGTCCCAGAAGAGTGTCCCAGAAGAGTGTCCCACAAGAGTGTCCTACAAGAGTGTCTCACAAGAGTGTCCTACAAGAGTGTCCCACAAGAGTGTCCTACAAGAGTGTCTCACAAGAGTGTCCCACAAGAGTGTCCCACAAGAGTGTCGCACAAGAGTGTCTCACAAGAGTGTCCCACAAGAGTGTCCCACAAGAGTGTCCCGTATGAGTGTCCCACAAGAGTGTCCCGCCAGAGTTTCCTACAAGAGTGATCCCCGAGAGTGTCCCACGAGAGTGTCCCACAAGAGTGCCCTATAAGAGTGTGCCACAAGAGTGTCCTACAAGAGTGTCCTACAAGAGTGTCCCACAAGAGTGTCCCACAAGAGTGTCCCACAAGAGCGACCCACAAGAGTGTCCCATAAGAGTGACCCACAAGAGTGTCCTACACGAGTGTCCCACAAGAGTTTCCTACATGAGAGACCCACAAGAGTGTCCTACAAGAGTGTCCCACAAGAGTGTCCCACAAGAGTGTCCTACAAAAGTGTCCCACAAGAGTGTCCTACAAGAGTGTCCCAGGAGAGTGTCCTACAAGAGTGTCCCACAAGAGTGTCCCACAAGAGTGTGCCAGAAGAGTGACCCACAAGAGCGTCCTCTAAGAGTGTCCCACAAGAGTGTCCTACACGAGTGACCCACCACATTGTCCTAAAGAGTGCCCCGCCAGAGTTTCCTACAAGAGTGACCACAAGAGTGTCCTACAAGAGAGTCCCGTAAGAGTGTCCCACAAGAGTGTCCCATAAGAGTGTCCCGTAAGAGTGTCCCACAAGAGTTTCCTACACGAGTGCCCCACAAGAGTGTCCTATAAGAGCGTCCTACGAAAGTGTCTTACAAGGGTACTCACAATTTTAGTCATTAGATGTTGTTTCCTCAACTTTTCTCGCCAAAAATTGTCCACAATTTTAGTCATTAGGGGTTGTTTCCTCAACTCTCCTCACCAAAAAATTTTGTCCACAGTTTTTTTAAGCATTAAATGTTGTTTCCTTTTTTCACCCCATATTTTGCCCGCAGTTTTAGTCATTAACTTTTTCCCTTAACTTCCCTCACCAAGTTTGATTGTCCACAGCTTTAGTCATTAGAAGTTGCTTCCTTAATTTCCCTGGAAAGGGAAAGGAAGAGGACAAGAAAAAGGAAGAGGAGCAGGAAAAGGACAAGGAAAAGGAAAAGGAAGAGGAAAAGTAAAAAAAACGGAAAAGGAAAAGGAAAAGAAAAGAGGAAAAGCAAGAGGAAGAGAAAAGGAACAAAAGGAAAAAGAAAAGGAAGGGCACAAGGAAAAGGAAGCGGAAAAGAAACCACATATTTTTGGGGTGAAGGACAGTAAGGGAACAACATCTAATGACTAAACCTGTGGACAAAAAATGTTGGTGAGGAGAGTTCAGGAAGCAAAGTCTAATGACAAAGCTGTGGACAAAAAATTTGGTGAGGAGAGTTGAGGAAACAAAATCTAATTACTAAAACTGTGGGCAAATTTTTTTGTGTGAGAGAAAGGAAACAAAATCTAATGACTAGAACTGTTGACAATCTTTTTGGGGTGAGGGAAATTAAGGAAGCAGTTTCTAATGACTAAAACTGTGGACAAGAAAATTTGGTGAGGAGAGTTGAGAAACACAACCCAATGACTAAAACTGCGGTCATTTTTTTGTGTGAAGGAACGTAAGGAAACACAATCTAATAACTCAAACTGTGGACAAAATTCTTTGGTGAGGGGAGTTGAGGAAACAAAAGTCTAATTACTAAAACTGCGGGAAAATTTTTTGGTGAGAGAAAGGAAACGAAATCTAATGACTAGAACTGAATGAATACTGTTGAATACTAGTTGAATACTGGTGGCTTTTTTTGGTCCCGAGCTGGAGTTGCACTTTTTTGCCTTTTCTGCACTTTTTCTCTTTTGTGCATTTTTTCACTTTTGTGCACCTTGCGAAATTGCAAATGTCAGCTTTGTGCGCTTTTTTCACTTTTTGGCACTTCAGTGCACTTCTGTGTCACTTCTGTGCACTTCAGTGCACTTCAAATCTTATTGGTGATTCAATTTCAGGGCACATCAGCTTCGTGCACTTTTGTGTCAAAAAAGTGCACACATAGGATTTAAATTGATTTCAAACTGATTTGAGCTGATTTCAAATTGATTTTCAACTAAAAAACACCTCGGTGCACCACCGTGACACCAAGACAGCCCGTGCTGGGTGGCCCAGTTGTGCCTCTGGTCTCAAGGTCAGCCTTTAAGAAAATTTTCTCCGCGCTCCGAGGAATAGTAATGATCAAAGTATGAATCAAATAAACCCTGAGCATCGGCTATTGATTCTAATCAATAATAGTGGAAGTTTTTGATTTGATATTGATTTTGTTTTGAAATATTTTGATTGTTTCAATAACCTCAAAAAAAGTGAAAATTCAATAATATATATGTTTGCAATTGAGTTTGCAATTGATTTCCTAATTGAATTTTTGGGCTCAAGTGGGGTAGAGCTATGTCACAAAAGGAAAAGAAGAGAAAGAAGAAAAGGAAAAGGAATAGGAAAGGACAAGGACAAAAGGACAAAAAAGGTGAAAGAAAGGAAGAGGAAAAGGAAGCAAAAGGACGAGGAAGAGGAAAAGGACAGAGACAAGGAAAAGGAAACAGGCGCGCTTCGCGCGCGAGAGTAATGCCACGATGGTTTTTGAATTGAACCATGAACAGTGTGCCTTGGTTTGGTGTCTGAGTATGAGTGCTGTTGGCAAAGTGCAGTTGTCTGATGATGATGACTCTGAAAGCTGCGTTTCTAGAAAGTTCCTGTGATTCCGATATGTCATCATCACATTGGGGCACTGAGTCAGTCTCTGGCATTGAAAGAGCCTGGCGTCAATTATGTGATCTTCAAAGTATTGATAGACAAGCCTATCACATATTGTTTGAAGCATTGAATCAGAGTCGAAGCTGAAGGGCACCGTGCCAAACTCTTCATCCGGATGTCGAATTAGCAGACTTGTTTTTATGACGGAGTTGGGCACAAGTTCCGTGTCACAGGTCAATGTAAGCATGTGGAGGACGGATTGAAAGTTTGCTACGTTACATGGTGCCCAAAATGTGTCAGCCAAAGTGATATGTATTACAACTTGTCACCACTCGACTGTAATACTTTGCTCTATGAATTATGAATCAGGTTCTTCTGGTGCCCGCCAAAAGTTGTTGGGCAAGTTTGTATATTTACTTGTGAGCGATCACTTCGAACATGGCTTTTTGTCAAGAAATTGTGTTTGCGGCCTGCGATATTCCTTGATATTTTTCATGCATTTTTGGGACTCAGGCTTGCAGCACAGTAAACTGAATAGCAGTGCACTTCGTACGTGCCAGCCAGGTGAATCATCATGAAGATCAACAATGGATGACCATGACTTGTTTGATGAGGTTGATGCTAATTGAGCTGAATGTCTTGTCGCGTATTGTTCAATTTTAACCTAGACCAAAATGGAGCCCTACTGCATTTTTGACTGAGTTTGATGTTGATTGCAAGGGTTGGAACCCCTGCCAGTACAGTGCTCTTCAGCCAAACCCTGACTAGTTTCAAAAAACTTACTTGTTACGATTCCAGCGCTTCTCAGCAAAACTTGACTAGATTCAAAAATCTTACAGTAACAATCCCTGCCAGCCAAAACTTGACTACTTTCAAAAAGAATACTCAATGCCTTCAGCCAAAACTTGACTAGTTTCAAAAACCTTACTTCAAAAACCTTACTTTGTCACAATCCCTGCCAGCACAGAGCTCTTCAGCCAAAACTTACTAGTTTCAGAAGCTTTCAACGAGGCCAGGAGCACTGTGCTGTCAGGGATTGTAACAAGTAACTTGTTACAATCCCTGACAGCACAGTGCTCCTGGCCTCGTTGATTATCGTAAAGGAGCCGTTTGCACTTAGTACTTTGTTCATTGTGTTTTTAAGTTGACTTGTTGCTCGACTCGTCAACCTTTCGTAAAAGGCTATGTTGAACTTTCGTTTTGTCAGCAAGTTCACTGCAACTTCACTCGTGGCTTCACTCGTGGATGTACTCGTGAAACACTTTTGGTTCACTCATACTTTTCCCCGTTGGTGAATTTTGTTCAAAATCATGTCTAATCACTTTTTGAGTCATTTTTACATTGTAAACCTTTTTGTAAGTCTTAATTGTGACATTTTTATGCTTAAAACATGATTCACTATGATCAAAACAATTTCAAAAATGCAAACAAAAAAGACTAGCCAGAGTGCACTGGAAGGGTGCCCATCTCGACCCTCAACTTTAAGTGCCTGATATTTTGCCATGTCCCAAAGGCTCAGCAAGGCTGTGGCTAGCCTGCTGTCTTGCCCTTTTTCAAGGGGCCTTTTGGTGCCCCTGGGCCTTTTGGCTCTTTCCATACCCTTTCGCAACCCTTTTTCAAAGGTTTTCTTTACAAGGGTCGCTTTGGCAACCCTTTCTCAAAGGTTTGAAGACATGGCTTGCTGAAAGCCAAAAAGGCTGCAAAAGTTGTTGTTTGGTTTCGCTGGTGCCAGCATTAGAAACTTTTACATATCCCTTGTACATATTCTAAACACAAAACACAGTTATACCCTGAAAAGCCCCTGGAATGCATAATATGTGTTTTGTCGGTCTGGGTCAAACCCTAATAAAAGCCCGGGCCCTGAGGGCTCAAAGTTGGGGCTTGGAGGGGTCAAGTTCGCCAAAAATCTTGCATCAAGGCGTCCAAATGCTGCGTCCTGAGGTGTCAAATTTAATTAGGGTTTGGAGGGGTCAAGTACACCAAAAATCTTGCGTCAACCTTTCCAAATTCCGGGTCCTGAGGGCTCAAAGTTGGGGCTTGGAGGGGTCAAGTTCACCCAAAAATCTTGCGTCAAGGCGTCCAAATTCCGGGCCTGAGGGGGTCAAATTTAGGGTTTGGAGGGTCAAGTTCACCAAAAATCTTGCGTCAACACGTCCAGATTCCGGGTCCTGAGGGATCAAATGTGGGACTTGGAGGGGTCAAGTTCATCAAAATCTTGCGTCAAGGCGCCCAAATTCCGGGCTCTGAGGGTCAAATTTGGTGTTTGGAGGGGTCAAGTTAGCAAAAAAATCTTGCGTCAACGCGTCCAAATTCCGGGTCCTGAGGGGTCAAATTTAGGACTTGGAGTGCCCAAGTTCACCAAAAATTTTGCGTCAAGGTGTCCCAATTCCAGGTCCTGAGGGGTCAAAATTGGGACTTGGAGGAATCAAGTTCGCAAAAGTCTTGCACCAACGCCCAAATTCCGGGTAGCAATACTTCAAGTTTTGGGGGGATCAAGTTTGTCCTTGGAACTTGCATGGACTTGGAGGGTTAACCGTCGCCAACCTCTGCCGACCTCTCACCAACCTCTACCGACCTCTACCGACCTCGACGAGAGGTCGGTAGAGGTCGGCAAAGGTCGGCAAGAGGTTGGCAGAGGTTGACCCTCCAAGTCCATGCAAGTTCCATGGCGCCGTGCCACTGGGGAGCGCGAAACATGCTGGTGTAAACGCGGCGTGTCGCTGGTGAGCGGGATGATTTGTGGTATCGTGTGATACGTTTGCTTCTAGCGTGTGGGCAGACCGTGTGGCGACGCGACGTGCGTGATGTCGCAGTGCCATTGGGATTTGCGCGGCCTTGCTGGAAAGTGCGTTTGCGCGGCGCCAAGCCACTAAGAAACGCGAAACAGGCTGGTGTAAACGCGGCGTGCCGCTGGTGAGCTGGATGATTGGTGGTCTCAAGAGTGTCCCAAAAGAGTGCCCCGCAAGAGCTTCCTACAAGAGTGACCCAGAAGAGTGTCCTATGTCCCACAAGAGTGTCCCACAAGAGTGTCTCACAAGAGTGTCCTACAAGAGTGTCTCACAAGAGTGTCCCGCAAGAGTGTCCTACAAGAGTGTCTCACAAGAGTGTCCCACAAGAGTGTCCCAGATAGAGTGTCCTAGAAGAGTGTCTTAGAAGAGTGTCCCAGATAGAGTGTCCCACAAGAGTGTCCCGTATGAGTGTCCCACAAGAGTGTCCCGCCAGAGCTTCCTACAAGACTGACCCCCAAGAGTGTCCTACGAGAGTGTCCCACAAGAGTGTCCTATAAGAGTGCCCCACAAGAGTGTCCTACAAGAGTGTCCTACAAGAGTGTCCCACAAGAGTGTCCTACAAGAGTGTCCCACAAGAGTGTCCCACAAGAGCGTCCCACAAGAGCGTCCCATAAGAGTGACCCACAAGAGTGTCCTATAAGAGTGTCCCACAAGAGTTTCCTACACGAGTGTCCCACAAGAGTGTCCTACAAGAGTGTCCCCCAAGAGTGTCCTACTAGAGTCTCCCACAAGAGTGTCCCACAAGAGTGTCCCAGAAGAGTGTCCCACAAGAGTGTCCCACAAGAGTGTCCCACAAGAGTGTGCCAGAAGAGTGACCCACAAGAGCGTCCTATAAGAGTGTCCCACAAGAGTTTCCTACACGAGTGGCCCACCAGAGTGCCCTAAAGAGTGCCCCGCCAGAGTTTCCTACAAGAGTGACCCACAAGAGTGTCCTACAAGAGTAGAGTGTCCCAGAAGAGTGTCCTATAAGAGTGTCCCACAAGAGTTTCCTAGAAGAGTGTCCCACAAGAGTGTCCCACAAGAGTGTCCCACAAGAGCGTCCTACAAGAGTGTCCTGTAAGAGTGACCCACAAGAGTGTCCTACAAGAGTGTCCTACAAGAGTGTCTCGCAAGAGTGACCCACAAGAGTGTCCGACAAGAGTGTCCCATAAGAGTGACCCACAAGAGTGTCCTACAAGAGTGTCCTACAAGAGTGTCCCGTAAGAGTGTCCCACAAGAGTGTCCTACAAGAGTGTCCCACAAGAGTGTCCTACAAGAGTCTCACGTAAGAGTGTCCCACAGGAGTGTCCCATAAGAGTCTCCCACAAGAGTTTCCTACACGACTAACCCACAAGAGTGTCCCACAAGAGTGTCCTATAAGAGTGTCCCACGAAAGTGTCTTACAAGGGTGTCCCAGAAGAGTTTCCTACAGGAGCGTCCCACAAGAGTGTCCCACAAGAGTGTCCCAGAAGAGTGTCCTACAAGAGTGTCCCACAAGAGTGTCCCGTAAAAGTGTCCCACAAGAGTTTCCTACAAGAGTGACCCACAAGAGCGTCCTACAAGAGTGTCATTTGGACATATGTAGCTTTTGGAACGTGTTTGCATTCGGGTTCGTGGGCTTCATCTTTCTGATGTATTTTGAAGAAAGATGCGGACCATAAAAACCGGCGCCGACATTCATCTGGGGGGTCACTCGTCAAGAACCAACATAAAGCAGCAAAGCTTACAAGGCCCAAATTTCACAGTCAATGGTTACAAGCCAGAGAGGGCCCGTCTATTTTCAAGCAGTTCTTGATCACTATACACTGCGCCCACGTGGAAATACGGATACCTTCCTTTCTGGCCGACAACTTGTTCAACGCCATTTTGTTCAACACATACTTTCCAAGACGTTTGGCCGTGTGCAATTTCTTTCACTACATCTACGTACCCCCTCATTTTGTGTACGGTTTCATTTGTGACAGGGCGGTCGCTTCCTTCAAAGGGCTGCCCATGGGGAGCCGCTACATGGAGAGCGTGATGGATGTGATCCGTGATCCCCATGACCGTTGTGGCGGGCGCGAAAGATGCGTTTGATAAACGCACATTCTACTCCACGCATATGGCTCCCAGAAACGCTTGGCATACGCTGTGGCCCGGAGTTCCATACCTTGCCGCCCAGGGACATGCCTGAAACGGACGGCGACGGAGAACACAATTGCCGATGGAGGAAGGAAGTTGATGGACGTGCGTCATCTTGGCACCACCTTGAAGCGAGGACGGTGGTCCATCAAATTCAACGCTGACTTATTCATCAAGGGCAGGAGCGGGTTTGGAAAGAAGAGTGAGTGAGCCTTGAGCTGGCTGGCGAGGCGCTGTGTGCGCTTCCTTACTTGGTTGTTCAGGTCTCCAGAATGCCCGTTCGTTTCGCTCACTGAAGACCAGGTGTGATATTAAAACCGAAGCCGTTCGGAGAAGTCTTGGAAGGCTTGGCATGACATGAAGTCTGGATCTGAACGCCGTCGAACTAAATGCTTTTTCGAACTGGCCCTTGGAACGTCGGCTGCGGTCCTGTGCACAGTTGCATGAAATCACGAATTTAAACAAACCACCAACCAGAAAAACATAAACATCGACTGTTGACAAGTGCACCGGATTGTGATGATGTTCAGCACCTGTTCCATGAGAAATCGAGCAGTTTTTTCCCCAACCCTTGGAGCACTCCGGTGCCTTGCGCTGTAGTGTAAACACATCCTTGATCTTGCAGTCTCTGATTGCCGCGTGTCACATGGTCAGCGTGCCACGCTGAATTAAGAACACGCCAGACTTTGCTTGACCGTGATAACCACACCGACAAATTGATTTCGCCAGCCGTCGGGGTTAGGCTTTCGCTTTCAGGTCCGGAAGGCCTCGCTTTGTTTGCTGCTGGCGCGCGCCGTTGCTGTAATAAACATTTAGCGTCGTCCCAGCCAACGCCAAAAATCGCCCAAGATGACGCCACTATAAGTCCCAAACTATCCCAAGTGCAACCCATCATCCCCCCCACCCCCATTTTGCAAGTTTTTTTGTAATTCGTGTTTTCTTTGCGCTACCCGCGCCCACTTCCTGCAAAACAACACACGGTCAACCCCTTGCTCGGCTCTCAATCTAATTCGCGTTTTCGCGCACTTTACCTCCCCCCAGTTCGCTTCAACAACTCCCTGCGATTTGGCTCTTGCATGGTGGTCGCGCAACCCAAAAGCAAAGGGGACGTCGGGCGTGATGTCGGGTTGATCTGTTGAGCTGATGCATGCAGCATCAAGAGTAACTGCTTGGTCGGGGTGGATATGGCGTGTAAGATGTGAAAGGGAGCATAGGATTTGCTCCAGCGCGAGGCCATTGAAATTCAATAGGTATCATTGTTTTTCTCCTTTATATGCATGGTTTTGAGTTTTACTTAATTTTTCCATCATTTACCCGCGTTCGTTTCCGTACATTTTGCCATCAGCTGTGGTGCGCGCAAGCCACGGCACTAGGCCTTCTTCACTCGTGTGGTGGGCTGCGAAGTGCCCGACACGCAGAGGCGAACTGGTGGCTTCGGCGCTGGGGGCCTAGAGATGACCAGGGCCTCAGCGTTTTCGATATTTTTGCGTGATGAATATGATGAATGAATTTGACATCCAGGGCAAACTGTGGAACCCTATATGAACCTATATGATTACCACCTAACCACCGGTACAGCGCGCGGCCTTGCCTGCGTTCGATACCAGCCAAGAGCCCCCAACCCACGCCAGTTTGCAATAGTTTTTCCCTTGTCCTTATCTAGCCTCGTCATGCCACGTCCTCATTGCCTCCTTTCTCAGCCGCGTCAAGTGCACCTGCATGTACCTGCTCTCGCGTTGGACTTGGTGGGAAGCACCGACTGACATTCAATACGGAAGAACTTCAGTGCTCATGTGCGCCTGAATGAAAGGCGCAACTTTCCCTCCACCGAACACCACCTCTCCAGGAAGCCCTTCTCTGCAGCAAGCCAGGCAGTATGTCAGAGCTGCTGAAAATACAAAAAATCTGCACGCGGTTTGCAAAGCATTGCGCCTCTTCAACTCCAAAGCTCACGACCCATGCAAAAATTTGATGAAATTGACGCGACCAGGAAAAACTGCTCCAACCCCTTGCGCTTGCCAGAAAAATTCTGCTTCAGACAACGAAGGCAAAGGTTTCCACGCGCCGACCACGAAAAGCGACACCAAACCCCAAAACGACCGCGGCGACAACTTTTGGAGTGAAGGTCCTGGTAAAACAAAAACGATCGAAAAGACTAGCGCCAACCCTTTAAATCACAAAAGGTAGCTTCAGCTACCGAGTTCAAATACTACAGGGCAGGATCCTGCCACGCCATGATTTTAGGCTCGCTAAAGGCGATTTTGTGTGATAGGGGGGGGCGCCGTATTAGATCAACTCCATCCTGGGACGGGTGAATCTTCCTTGAATTGTACTGGTACCGTGACTTCGTGTGATTGGATTCGTATCGAGCTTCTCCTCCCTCCTCGTCATGTGGCTACTGATGCTGCTGCTTCGGTGTGATTGGATTCGTATGGAGCTTCGCCTCCGGCCCCGTTATTTTGTTGCTTCTTTTCTACTCTACTGCTGACTGCTGACTGCTGATGCAGCTTTGCTGTGATTTGATTCGCATTGAGCTTCTCAGCTGGCGCTGCTACTGGCGCGCTGCTACTGGTGTGCTGCTGCTGCTGCTGCTCTTCAAATACCACGGCATCTCTCTCTCTCTTCTCTCTTCTTTTTCTTTGTTTTCTCTCTCTCTCTCTTCTCTCTTCCTCTTCTTCTTCTTCTTCTTCTTTGTTTTCTCTCTCTCCCTCTTCTCTCTTCTCTCTCTCTCTCTCTTCTTCTTCTTCTTCTTCTTCTTCGTCTTCTTCTTCTTCTTCTTATTCTTCTTTTTCTTCTTCTTCTTCTTCTTCTTCCTTTTTCTTCTTCTTCTCCTTCTCCTTCTCTGTTTTCTCTCTCTCTCTCTCTCTCTCGCGCCTCTGAGCCTCTCTTCCTTTTTTCCGCTCACTTCCAACGCACTCTGCGCTAGGTTCTCCTCCAGGCCAAACTTCTCAACACCAGGCGTGCCAACAAGAGGCTAGTGGCTTAAGCAGCTGCATAGTTCTGTTTCCAGCAGGGACTCTGACAGCAGCAAGCTCATGGGACAAGGCTGCGGCCACAATCACATTAGGCAAACAAGCCTGATGTCTGCCATGGGGCACACGAGCTCAGAATCTCGCTTGATGAGAGCCCGGCCCTGGCCTCCGGTTGGCCAGGCCACCCGGAATCCGTTTCAAGCATGCCTTGCTGGGCATGGTGGTTGGTTGGTGACAACTGGTTGGTAGGTCTCTGCCCTGTTGAAATGGTTATTTTTGAGTGCCTGTTTTTCTAAAAAACATGGTCCTCAACCAATTGTCATCAATCAACTGTCACGCCAACCAATTGCCACCCATCAATTGTCGTCAACCAGTTGTCATCAACCAACTGCCACCCGCCAATTGTCACCAACAAACTGCCACCAACCAATTGCCACCAACCATTTGCCACCAACCCATTGCCACCAGGAAATTGCAACCAACCAATTGCCACCCACAAACTTCCACCCACAAACTGCCACCAACCAACTGCCACCAACCAATTGTCACCAACCAACCACCAATTGTCCGCTCGTGTGTCTGGTGAAGTTGTGAACATGTGGGGTTATCCAGTCCTATAATTTGCGGGTGCGATTGCACGCAAGGGGCCAGAAAAACTCGCCAGTTTTCGCCATTGGAGCGCTGCTGCAGTGTGCCGCCAGCCATCATGGCTGAGACATGTGTATTTGCGCGGAAGGTCCGGGGGGTAGGCCACCAACCAGCCTACTGGTTGAGCACGTGGAAAGGTCAAGCCAAAACCAAGGAGCAGATGATCAACCACGACGCGCGGCGCAAGGTCCACGTCACCTACCATGCGAGTTTGGCTCAAGACTCAAGTCGTCGCAAAAGCCCAAACCAAGAAAACGGCAAGGGTTTGTCGGCTTGCCCTATGACTGGTAGAAGCTGTGGCTTGGTGTAAACTGTAACTGTTGTTGATGAAACGTGGTATTGATTGTAAAAACATGCAAAAACTGTGGTCGGTGTAAACCGTGGTTTGGTGTGGAAGCCACGGCTTGGTGTAAACGGTGGTTGGCGTAAACCGTGGCTCATGTAAATGTTGGTCGGTGTAAATGATGGTTTGTGTAAAGGGTGTTTTGGGCACATGCTTTCCGAAAAATGTTTTTGCACCGTCTGCTGCGTTTAGATTTGTTTGTCTCCAGCCATGTACTCATCAAAGGTGTGTGCTTTCGGGTTCGTGGGTTCTACCAACTTATTTGTGATTTAATATTGGGTCTTAAATAGTAAAAAGAGAAGCCACCCTAAACAATCAGGGAGTCTGAATAGAATCCCCACCACCAAAAGCAGTACTACTAGTAGTAGCAGCAGTAGTAGTAGGAGTAGGAGTAGCAGTAGCAGTAGCAGCAGTCAGAAGAGTTAAGCAAGGATCTTAAAGGGCAGCAATAGCAGAGCAAAATAAAGTAATTGTATTTTTTTCCTAGGGCTTTAAGTTTGCTGATTATTCACACCCCTTAACAATTCGTATTATTCACTTACCCGGGCTTGTGTACTACCCCCTTGAAAAATTGGTTTTGTGCCAATGAAACCGATTAGTGTTTATAAGTGTTTTTCAAAGGTTTTCAGGTCAGAGTTCCGTGAATCAAGCAAACCTTAGAAGAGTTAAGCAAAGATCTTAACAGGCAGGAATAGCAGAGCACTATATAGGAATTGTGTATAGATATTTGTCCTAGGGCTCCAAGTTTACTTATTAATCTTACCCCATAAAAATCGTATCATTCACCTACTCGGGGCTTGTGTACTACCCCCTTAAAAACTGTTTGGGGCAGTGAAATCGATTAGTTAAAAGTTTTTTAAAACGGTTTTCAGGTTGGAGTTCCGTGAGTCAAGCAAACCCCAGTAGCAGCAGTAGTAGTAGTAGCAGCAGCAGCAGTGGGTAGTCGTTCTAGTTGAGCAAGGGCTTTAATATTCCCTCCCACTATATATATATATATTGATTTGGGCTCGACATTAGTGCGGAGCGTCGTGAAAAGTAAGGACTGTGAGTGTATAACATAAAATAATATACATAGATGCTTTGCAACATGCCAACACAAGGGATGTAACATACAAAAACTTGGCACCGTATAGACGAAAGAATGACAGCGACAATGTCAATATTCATCAACAAATTCCCAGAAAAATGGGCCTCACCGAGCACGCAGTTCCCTAAAAAGAAGTCACACGATTACCCGCTTAATCGACTCAGTTCTTTCAGGGACGTTTTGAGGTCCAAACACGCAGGGGTCTCAGGGGTACCTACATTTGGCAAGCTCCAAGCAAACCGTTCGCGCGCACAAAGTAGGTTGTCCTGCCTGTATTGCGGTCCCCTCCAGTGTTGAATTAGGTTCAACACGTGCTCGAAGAAGACAGGTCCAAGTTGGTTGGCACGGTCAAAGGAGACGGCTTGCTCATTTGGTACCATGTTGAAATCAGCATTCGTAACAGCGGACACGAGAGGGAGAGAGAGAGAGAGAAAGGTAAAGGGAGATAGTGGTTCAAGCTTGGGCCCGCCTCCAACCAGGAATTGATGGTGTTGTTGAGATCCTCAAGACCAAGTATGATTGCTTGAAGCGGGAAGCCAATTCTTTGAGTTGTTGAACCGACGGATTTACAAGGTTGGAGAGTGGTTGAGTTAAGTTTCGACGGGTTCATGGGATGCAGTCGGGGCGGCACACATTTCATTGCAGAATTGTGTGTTGGTTTGCAACAGACCTTTGCTTGGTCCCAGGGGTGAGCGCTATCGTGTGGTGGGCGATCGCGGCGGCCCTGCGGGCATGTGGCGCTTGGATGGTGGGAAGCCAGAAACCCAAACCTCGATGATTGAATGATGATGGATGGCCTCAAAAAAATTACAGTAGCAGAGCGCAGACAGTTCGTTCACACACACATATCATATCAATATTACACATCAAAAAAAGACTAAGGACTATCCCCAAGACACATGTCAAGGAAGGCGGCTGGAAATGGGCAAACTCCTCAGAAAGAAGATCCTGAAGTTGGTGAAACCTTCTCCACTTAGGTTTTAGAGGAGCCGGAACCAGAGGCAAAACTGGCAAAGCCACCGCCTGTGGCCACAGCTCCGGTGCAGACCTTCATGCCGAAGGATATTTGTGGCGCCGTTTTCGTTGGACGTTCAGTGCGTTCAGCCACTATTTTGCATGATTCCATCATTCATTGTTTCCCAACCCTGCTTCTTGAAGCAAGAAGACTTACTGGAATCTACTGGATTCAATAAGCGGAAACTCTTGATTTGGTGATTGGACACCTTGTGGCCTTGACAGCTGCTAGAACTAGATTTTGCTGCCGAACCTCTGATGCATGCATGGCCACCAGTCTTTGGGGTTGCAAGCCCAATCCCAGCGGCAAACACCGCGGTTATTGCGGAGTCAAGGTTGTGCAACGCCCATGTTGTTTTACCATGTGTTACCCGGATGGGTCCTCTCGGATAACACGCGCAGACTTCCTTGATGGCCTGCGCGTTAAGTGCACCATCATTCCGTTATTCCGTTTGTTTGCTTTTTTTGTGCCCCATGACAGATCTGATTGTATCGCGTGAAGGTGTGCAGTAGGTCAGTAGGCAAAGTCACCTTTTCAGCAGCCCTTTTCCTTAATGTGCAGCGAAGGGTTCACTTGACTCGGCGAGAACCGTTTGCAACCATCGCCGTTTTGTGGTCAATGTTTGTTGCCTTCCCAAACTACTTTCGGAGGAAGCCTCACTCAAGAGCGCCGCACGAAAGTGTCCTAGAAGAGTGTCGGGGAAGAATACTTTACCAGGGTACCGTACAAGAGCAGGGAGTTGTGGTACATGTGCTACAAACTGTGCTGAGCCATGGGCGCGTGTTGATCACCAAACCAATCCTGCAGCCAACGCCCTTTTGTGAAGGCAACTGCAACACCGTCACACATTTGGGCCGCTTTCTCCCAACTGGGTCCCTCATTTCCTTTGTCCTTGTGGGGATATCTGAGGTGTTTGCGCTCGGGTTCGTGTGTTGCAGTTTGCTGCTTTCACCAGAAATGATGTCGATGATCGATGATCAATATAAGTACGCGGACCGACCTACTTTGA
The DNA here is from genome assembly GCA_964035705.1 of Porites rus. Lineage (NCBI taxonomy): Eukaryota > Metazoa > Cnidaria > Anthozoa > Scleractinia > Poritidae > Porites > Porites rus. The sequence continues at coordinate 174,681 of CAXIVM010002826.1, read as the reverse complement.
CATGTTGTGGGTTCATATTCTTGCCATACTCAGTGGCCGTTGCAGAGGTGTTTAGCAAACCTGCGGCAGGAGCACAGAAAAGCAGCAAAAGAAGCGAAGGTCTCGCTGCATGTATGGTGTCCGAGTGTATCCAGTTTCCGGCGGCAATATTCCTGGTGTGCAGGGTTGTTATGTTGTTATCGGAGTGTCGTGAT
>CAXIVM010002826.1:148503-174287 GCA_964035705.1 Porites rus | reverse complement strand
AGGCCTACTAGAAACCATCATAGACCTTTTGAAGCAAGCGGGGCAAGATGGAGCGCCCCAGTCCAAGCGACAAAAAGTTGAGGCGGTGGATAGCAATGTGGAATTTCCCAGCAGATTCTTTGCCGACGATGACTCGATGCAAAGCCAGCAGCCAAATGCAAGCACCCATCGACCCATCTCGCCCTCAAGGCCTTTGGCTTGGAGGCCCCCAACCCCACCCAGAGGCCGACCAAGTGCAGGAGGCAGCCCCCCACCAACTGCTGCTCCAGGGACGCCCATCCAGTGGGCCATGGCCCCGGCCAACGCGCGTCCTTTCTCTCATGTCCCCACAACACAAGCAGCTCCAGGGACTCCCCAGCGTCCACTGCCACGTGGCCCAGTGCCCCCCGGTCCCTTTCCAGCACTTCGCCCAGTCATCCCAGCAAGCCCTGGCCCAGGGATTCCGCAACAAACCCTGGCTCCTAATGCAAGGGCATGGGCAACCAATTTAACCGCCTACCGTGGTACAGTGACTCCCCCCAAGGCACGGCCGACTTCCGCAAGCACCACCATTACGCGAGTGGTGGAGCTCACAATGCCCACGGCAGAAAGTCGGTTGTGCAATCTTGAAAGGAAGGCCAGGGAGCTGGAGAGAACTCTCAATGTGAGCCACTCGGCAGCAAGTGCACAGCACAACACAGCTTGGTGCGGTCGACTGCTTGCTGCGGCTGAGGGATTCATATCCCAAATGAGAACAAGCAGTATAGCAGCCACTTGCTGCAAGATGTCAACAGTTTTTACAGTTTTCCCCAACCAGCTCAATAAGAAATAAGAAGGCGTGCTGCTACTGGTGAATTTGGCTTTGCCGCCAGGCAACGTAAAGATTGTTGCGCAAGACCACATGACGTTCCTGCTCGTGGTGAACACATTGAGAGAGGTATTGCGCGTGGAAATAGAAGCCCTAGTTGAAGTAGCCCGGCGCTGGGAGACTGGGTGCATCAACATACTGCTTGAATGGAGTTCAATGTGGGACATGGTGGGCCTACCCCAGACACTGTCACCGTGCAGTGTAAGCAAAGCCACTACTGCATTAATGGAGGCATCAAACCATAGCTAGGAGCGGTTGCCGATAACCGTGGCTTGTCAAGGAAGCTAAAGACAAATTGGATAGGCAACGGTTGGTGCGCCTCGGACTTTGCAACGGTCTTAGGCCGACTACATCGGGCTTATCATCGGCAAGCAGGGCGCAACAATCAAAGTATTGCAAGACATGTATGGTGCCTGGGTGGTGTTTCAAACATTTTTATGTTCAACCATCACTTGGGATGATCAAACCCAATGACTATTCAAGTGAGTTTAAACCACCAACCAGGTGTGAAGATTGACAAGTCTGCGAACGGCTTCCGCCTCACTGGGGAAAGGCCTGCGCAGTTGTTCATCAGGTTCAATCTAATATGGCTAGTAATTACATAATAGATTGTTGTATTGAAGGGCTTGCTGGAGGAGTTCATTTGCAAAGTGATTCACTTGTCCAACTTGTCCACTTCACTTTGGCACCAGCTGCTGTGCAAGGGAGAAGTGCAACCAATGCAAGGAGCTCATCATGGAGTTTCTGGGCAGGACGCGATGCTTGATTGAAGTGCTTGAACTGTCTGAAGTCCCACTTGGCAGTCACTCCCTGAAGGATCAAAGAGACAACAGATCAGATCGACATCAAAAAGTCAATGTATCAAGGACTGGGTTGGTCTCTGGAATTTCTGGGGATTTCCTGGCGTCCGCGGCGTTTTCCTTTCAAGCCTTGCGCAGTGTTTCGGTTGATTTTATAGAATGGCGTGCCCATGTGTACCCTAATCCTACCTACTACGTATCTATCGCTTTGCGCTTTCAAGTTCGGCTTCTGTGTTGTCCTGTTGTGTCCTGCCCTGTGGCATCTTGGCAAGTTACCCCGCTGTGTTGCAGTGTTTGACATTGTCAATTTGTCGCCCGTTGCTGTTTGCCTCCCATGTCCTGGCCTTCTTCACCTTACAGAAATTGGCATGAGCTGCTCGCGAAGCTCATGTGCATGCTGGTGGCTTTGCACATTGGTTTGCCCCTGCTCGCGTAGTTCAATTGTGCTTAGTCATGATCATGTTGCCCATTCCACCCCGCACAGGGCACTGACGATAGCAGCTCTGAACTGACGCAAATCAAAAATCTGTCTGAATACATCTGAATACATTGAGTTGCAGTATCCAAACTATATCGGGAGCGTTTTCACTTGTATACAGATGAGCGGTGATTGCACTGCCCTCCTGCTGTGCGCTGCATGGGTGCATTTGCCGTGTCACGCTGCCCGCTGTTGTTGGGAAGCGTTCGTGCTCCATGAAGGGGATTTTGTGCATGTGTGTGTGTGTGGTGTAGGGTAGTTGAGTGCGTCCACATGTTGAGGCGTGGAATTGCTCCACATGCTGGCGTTCTCACATATCCCCAACTTTTGCAAGAGCAGATTCTTCTTGCTACTTGAAATCTTCGAGCCACACCATACCCAACACAGTTCTTGTCTCACCCTGTGTGTGTGAGTGTGTGCGCGCGCCTCGCGCTACTAAAAGCAGAATCATTACCAATTTGATGAAATTGTGCCAAGCTGGGTGAGCCTGACCAGGGCTCTTTTTCCCGGAGTGTGCTGGGAAATGCCCAGCGACTGGCCTGTGACGATGCAGCTACGCTCCACCCCTTGCCACCAAGGAGGCCGGGCAGTCCAACTTCAGAAAGACTACCTCCACTGACTAGTGTTTTCCACCAGCTCCTTACAGGGATGGGTGTGTCCACTCCACCCAACCATAAGTACCAGTCAATGTCGAAGTCGAAGAATCAAGCAGCGAAGCGGCCGAAGTACTGGCCAAGTATGAGGGGTGCTTTTGGCCTTTGTCTCATGGAAAGGGCTCCAAAGTAGAATCCTAACATGGCTGAACAGCCTGCAAGAGGCTGTTCTGTTCAGCGTGTGTTGTCAGCCGTTCACCTGCCTGTTTTACACTGATGTTATATAGATTATTTATGATCCGGTGGAGCAGCCCACGGTAACCCCTACATATATAGATGAGAAAACCGAGACCTGTCCAAGCTTTTATGCAGATCCCATCTTTTTGCTCATCGTTTGCTTTTTCCCCTTCTCAAGACCCATGCCCACCCCACCACCTGTAAGAAGAACACCGATTATCTCAGATTGAGCAGGCAAGGTGTTTGAGCCGGATGCCAATTTCAGGGTGGTAAGTGTGTTGTGTTGTTTGAAGCCACGGAGCAATGCATCTTGGATTAGCCCCAGCACAGAGCCTGGCCTTTCCTGGCAAGATATGCATGTTTGATGTCATTTGAGTTTCGCCTGTGAAGGCCGAAGCTGCACGTCGACCTGGCAGGGCAGATTATCAAATTGAAAGGAAGCTGCTCTGCGGTAAAGGTTGCAGGGACGTTTCTGCGGCAGTTTCTTGCCCAGCTCTCGGAGAAGACGATTGATGTGCCAGCCAGGCCCTCATAACATCATGGAATGTGAATATAACGGCGCACATTACCCTTGTCAGGCAAAGGCTCAAGTTGAAAGCAGGGGAAGTTTGGAAATGATGGGATTGAAAGACCGTGTACTTTGCTTGTTGGATGGGGTTGAAAGACTTGCGCGAAAGTGTCCTTTAGGCTTCTGCTGAGGTAATTAATACTTTGTGATCTCTTGTGATGCTTCCAAGGCCCTTTCCAACACCACTTTAGAGTGGAAGCTGCGACCATTAGCAGACAAGCACAACGTGGTCATGAAGCACTCCACAGAAGCAGCGTGACAATGAACCAAAGTCTTCATGTTGCATATTTGGTGTCCTTGCCAGTTTGGGAGAACATTAATCAGAATTGGAGTGCCCCCACTTCCGCCATACATTTTACACATGTTGTTGCACATGTTGCAGGCTATTGATTTTGTGTTTTACAAGCGTGCCCATGCATGCGCTGCGCGGATCCAAAGAGACACTCAGGTCAAACATATGGACGAGACGTGGAGGCAGAGTCAGCACAAACTAACATGTTTGATTAATCTTCAAAATTCCAAAAACCATTTACGTTTGGAGGAATGTGGCTTGAATGTTCAATCGTTCAGCCCTTGCTTTCTCAATTGCAAGACAAGACAACACCACAAGAGTCTTGCTCACCCACATTTACGAATCTGTTTTATCGTGTGTAAACGCTTGGTTTAAATGCATAAAAGGTTCCAACACTTGCCATGGAAAAGAAGACGGTAGCAGGTCCGAGTCTCACTGTGGAGGAGATAAATTAAGCAAACAGTTTCACAGTTTTTAAGAGGCAGCTCCGGCCCTGCCGTGGAGGACAGAGAATGGCCTTCCAGCAGAGGCGAAGGCTATCGCAATACTAGTGGCAGGCAGCCCAGCAGCTTGCGAAGATGCGGCCAGAGAGGCCTTTCGTATTGCATGCGACGTGTGCAAAAGAGAGGCGGCTGAGGCTGAGGCCTCGCAAAAGGCCAAACGAAGCCGCAGCCCCTTGCCACGTCGGCAGGGGCACCACCAAGCGCAGCAGCCGCAGCAGCACAGTTTCCTGCAACACACGCAGATGCCAGCAACAATGGCGCCATCAATTGCGCTGTGGTGGCCTCAACCTCGGCCAACCTATGGGTATGGCTATCCAAGAATGCCTGGCTAGCTGGCAGCTTAGCACAGGAAATGTTGACCAAAAGGGTGCGTAGCTTTTGCAACTTCAATTAATTGTTTCCCTGCTTTGACTGGCAGAGCTATTTCGAGCGCAAAGTGTTCAACACTTCATGAGTCTAAAACTAGAAGTGCTTCAGGAGCTTCGCCCACCTTCAGACATGAGTTGCCTGCTTTGTGGGCCTCAGGTCAGATCATCCTCATCAATGCAAGCAGGATTTGAAAAGGCACTGCGTTTTGCTTTGCCTGATTTTGCCTGGTAACAGGATGTACCTGGCCACATTGACCAGTCTTGAAGCAGAATGCGCTTTTGTCAGGATGCTGACGGCAACCGGCCATTTGCATGGTAAGGCGCCGTAAATGTTTGCAAGTTGCATTTTTTGACTCAAGCTTCATCTGACTGGTGCAAGACAACATGGACAGAATTGCATTAATCATCATTAATCTATAGACAACGTGGTCCAAGCATTCATGGTCGATTCATTATGACAATATGTAACAATATTGTATACGGATATATGCTTTGAATGCCAGGCTGCACCACTGGAATGGCAGACACCGTGCCGGTAGACCTTCTACGATCTTGAAATTAAGTTGGATCATGCTCACATCTAGGGGTGTGCCCCCAGAGCAGTGTCAGAGCAAAAAGGGCAATATCAGCACGGCGTTTGTACGGCTTGCTGTATTGGACTCGGTATGTATGATCTATATGGTTATGGGCGATCCATCCAAAGCCCTTCAAAAACTTGCCAAGCCCGGCCTTTAAGGAAGCTTGACCAGCCTCCACCCACCTAAATATGGGGGCAAAGATTCGGCTCTCGACTCTACTTGGTTTAATGTGTTTAATGCCTTGGCTTTAGTGTGGTCGTTTGGGCGAAATCTAGAAGCCACAACCATGAGACTTGTGAGCATGTGACACTCAGGTGGGTTTTGCTTGGGGTGCAGGTTCTGAGGTTATTTTAAACCACAGCCATGTGATGAAACTGTCAACAACTTCGGTTGGGAAAGTTGCTCCCTTTTCATGGTGCAAGGAACGAAGCCGAAGCCGCCTCATTGGTAGACATCACCCAGTCTTAGGGGTCCCTCTGGACAATTGGTGTGTCACATCGTGAAACCTGGCTCCAAAAAGGGGGGCTTCACCACTTGGACGTTGCAGTCGGAGAGGGACAACTCTGCAGAGAAGGCAAACAGAGTTAAGAGAGTTTCGAAGAAAATGTAAGTCTGAAGCGCTTGCTTGTCATGGTCTTTGCATGTTGGACACAGTCAGTACCTCCCTTTTAGTGAGGAGACAGGGAGTTGGCTCGTTTCCCGAAATCAACAAAAAATGCTTACCACAGAAATTTTTGCAACTTGAACCTGCCGGGCAAAGAATGCAATGGCCTTGGGAGATGTTGATTGGGCAGGCGCGGGTTTGTGCACTTTGCTGTTCGATAAAGAGATTAACAGTTTTTGACAGCAGCCTAGCGGTTGTTTGGCATGGTTTTTGTCCGCCCCAAACGAAGTTACCGGAGATTGTTGAAATCGAGAGCGCACGAGCACGCAGCTCATCGGTTCAAGTCAGCATCGCATGTTTTTGCATGTGTTTGCAATTCTTTGTGCACATGTGTGCCACACAGTTTTGCAAATCAAAGTCCATATTTTATCATGTGTTCAATTGTGCAGTCTTGACAAGAAGCACTACTCGCGGAGCAATGGCTGTCAAAATCGAAAAGGTTGGCAGGGTTGCACGCATCATTTTAAACCAGCCAGAGAAGATGAATGCTATGACAGCACAACTTGTGGAGGACTTTGGCAAAGTTCTGGAAAGTATCCATGAAAATGCAGCGGATTTTGGGGCCGTTCTGATTACTGGTTCTGGCAAAGCATTCTCAGCGGGCGGTGATCAGAAGTGGTTGGAACAGCGGCGCAAAGACACACCATCAAGAAATTCACAGATCATGCATGACTTTTACCACCGATTCCTAGCGGTTCGGTCTTTGCCATTGCCCGTAGTGGCTGCAATCAATGGTCCAGCTGTGGGAGCTGGAATGTGCCTAGCAATGGCTTGTGATATTCGTGTGGCCGCCAGAACGGCCAAGATGGGCTTCCCATTTGTTTCACTTGGGCTCCACCCCGGCATGGGTGCTAAACATATGATTGCCAGTGTTGCTGGGTATGAGACGGCCTACCGGCTTCTTCTGACAGGTGACATGGTCACTGGTGAAGAGGCCAAAGAACTTCGTCTTGTTTCCCAAGTTCAGGAGGATGGTCCATCAGCTCAGGCCGAAGCCTTGGCCTTAGCCGAGCGCATTGCGGCCCAGTCGCCTGTGGCGGTGAGGACTTTGGTTCGCTCACTCCGCAGAAAGCAGGAGGAAGGTCTCGAGGCCGCACTTTGGCGAGAAGCTGATGCCCGGGACTTAGAGACTTGGAGACGTCTCCAAATTGGCGTTTCTTTGGTAGTTTGATTTTTTTTGCCTATGCTTGACCAGAACTCAGAACCTCCAGCGGGTGTATCCAAGGCCCAAGCTCATTGCTACTCAACTCATGACATGCACGAGGGCCTCAAGGACAGGCATTCATTTGAGCAAATTCAAAAGCTCCACACACATCCAAACTGAAAGCACCTACCACTTTAATCAAGAAACAACAAGAAGTCTAAGAAGTGTCTTGAATGTGCTCGTCGTTGGGCTTGCAACTTTGCAGGCATCAATTGAGCGACGCGCACCACGTGAGGCCCTTAGATTTCGGGCTGCGAGCAACTTTTTCTGATTGTCGCAGTGCCGCGAGAAGAATAGAGTCTAAATGGTGCTTTGGACCAAAGGATTGATAGGATCACGTAATTATGACAGCGCAGGATCACGTAATTATGACAGCGCAGCAAGTGGTGGATAGGACCTGAACTCCTCCCGCAGCGGAGGGTGGATGCAAGCGCGGTTTCTAGGTGGTTGGAGAGTGTCCCAAAGTTTGGGAGGCCGTTTGTTTCAGACGGGTCTCGAGTGCGGATTCCCATCCCATTGCCGCAAAATGCTGGTTGCCAGCGCAAGTTTCACTAGGTCTAGAGCTGAGTGGCCTATAGCATATGGCTTACAGGGCCTACACTGTCTACACATGTCTTGTGTGAGATGCTGTTACTGAGCTGCAGCTACTCACCTGGGAGGTAATAATAATACTCCTCCACCTATTTATGTCAGTTAATAGTCATCAAATTGCTCCACCCTTGAGCAGTCAGTTGCCAGGCGCCAAAGCTCAATTGCCAAGTAAGTACTAGCTGCTAGCTGCTGCAGTCTAACAAAAGCAGCATTGACAGTGCAACACACGTAACAAAAAATTATAGGACCGGATAACCCCACATGTTCACAACTTCACCAGGCACAGGAGCGGACAATTGGTGGTTGGTGGGTGACAATTGGTTGGTGGCAGTTGGTTGGTGGCAATTTCCTGGTGCCAATTGGTTGGTGGCAATTGGTTGGTGGCAGTCTGTTGGTGGCAATTGGTTGGTGGCAATTGGTTGGTGGCAGTTTGTTGGTGGCAATTGGTTGGTGGCAATTGGTTGGTGGCAGCTTGTTGGTGGCAATTGGTTGGTGGAAGTTTGTTGGTGACAATTGGTGGGTGGCAGTTGGTTGATGACAGCCGGTTGATGACAATTGGTTGGTGACAATTAGTTGGTAGCAACTGGTTGGTAGCAATTGGTGGGTGGCAAGTTGGTGACAATTGGTTGGTGGCAACTGGTTGGTGACAACTGGTTGGTAGGTCTCTGCCCTCTGCCCTTCTGAAAGGGCTATTTTTGAGGGCATGTTTTTTCTGAAAAACATGGTCCTCAACCAGTTGTCATTAATCAATTGTCACACCAACCAATTGCCACCCACCAATTGTCACCAAGCACCTGCGCAGACATTCTCTCTTTACTAAGTTGCTAACATGTGGGGTTATCCGGTCCTATAATGTTGTTTGTGTGTGGCGTGTGTGTGTGTGTGTCAACCCCTGTTCCTAAGGGTTCCGCTTCTCTTTGCGTTTCTACCACAAAAGCAGGGGGCAGTGAATCTCATTCCATCCACTGCCCAACGAAGACGGTGGTTTGAGATTGTGAAGCGAGAAAGGACGCTTTCTCGTGTACCTGCTCAATGAACTTTTGCACACGCTGTCCACTCCTTTGGTTTGATTCATGGTGTTTCATGTGATCCTTCCCCAAAACAGGTTTCCCACCGCAGTTTTTCCACCGCTCGTGAGCTGCCGCTGAGTCACTGCAAACGCGCATCAACAATTTGTTCAACAATATTTTTCCTCCGACTCTGCCACCTTTCCGTTCCATCGCCATTTTGCTGGGAATTGAGCCAACTGAAAACCAATGTCAGAGTGTGAACCGCTCAGCCGTCCCACTTGGGTGCTGGGTGTGATCCTCCGCAAGGAGGCGCTGCTTTCATACCGGAAATCGTTTTCCTGAATTATCGTCCTTTCATCGTGGATCACTGTCACTACTTCCACGCCAATACTGAATTAACAGGATTAAAAGCCGCCGGGCCTTTTACGGATTTATGGATTTCTGCACCTTCGGATTTCATAGCGACATGTATGCAAGAGCTGCTCCTTCGAATTTGTTGCAGCTGCACTTTCAATTTCAAGGATGTACCAGAACATTTCGCCTTCCACCATGTACAGGACACGACATTTCCACCATGAATCACCTGTTTCACGCTCTTCATCCTCCATCTCATCTTCATGTCTGACCCACCATTTCACCATCTCACGATTTCACTCCACGGGTACAAGTAGCAGAGACTTTCAGCTGCTGCCGCGCCGCGCTGGTGCCGTTGAGCAGCCGACACCTTTGAAGCTATAGCATTTTGAGTGGAACTTCGACTATTACCAACATCAAGGCCCAGACATTTTCCCATCCAACAGGCGCAACCTCACATGCCTCCCATGATCTCACACATACCAACTACATTGCCGCCTATGCCACAGCCAACATGGCAACCCCCACCACAGCCACACTTCCGACCACAACCACAGCTTGTACCTCAGCTACCACATCATCACACAATTCCATTTTCCTACTCACTACCTCCGCAGGAACCTTCACCATCACAACCTCCTGCCATGATTTCCCCACAACCATCACCAGCGCCACACACTCAACCAGCTCCACCGCAAGCATGCCAACCAGCACCAATGCAATGGGACTACAGCCAGGGAGTCTGGCAACCCTTTTCGGTCTTTCCGCCAGTCACTCAACAGGGTCATACTCCACCAGGCCAAATTCAGCCAGGCCCGACTCCCGCTCCCCATGACCCTTCACCTGCTGCAGTACCACCGTTATTTCCCACCTTCAAGTCCTCTACCTCTTTCACACACACCACCACCTTCTGCTGCAGCAGCTTCCAATCCATCCGACAATCCTATGGGTACACACATCTCCGATCCACCACCAGCTCACCCACAGACCACCGCATCACAACAACATCCACCACCCAACGCTCTCAATCACCAAGGCAGCGGCCATCGCCGACATCAGCCGCTCACGCAGCCGCTCCAGACCACCCATTTCCCTTCTGCCCAACAACGACTCACTACAACAAGATGCTGTCGCGAACCAGTCACACACCAGCTATCCCAACATTCCCGCCCTGCGCCGGCCTACCAAACCCTGGCGCCCGTCCCCACAGTTCCAACAACGCACCCCACAAGAACAATTGGAACTTTGGCTTGATTATCATGCTGACCAGCTTGACGCACCCAACAAACCACAACACACCTACATAGCCAGCCTGTTGCTCGACAGTGGCCTTACTTACAAAGACCTCTCAGATTTCAGGCAATTCACTCACATCAAATGGAATGACACTGCCAACACCCACGACATTTACCAATACCACTGCATCACCATTCCCAGCCTCGTGCAAAAAGCAACCCGCAGCTTTCCACCGCCAGCGACACGTGCGACCTCCACCACACCAGAGATGGTACACATCACATCAATGCTGGCCACACCGGCCCTCCCGGCAACATCACCAACATCCTCCAACAGGGCCGCTTCCTGCCCAGCACGCTCCACTTCCCCAACAACCCGGGCTTCTTTGCCCAAGCCGTACGCATCACACAACAACCACTACACGACAACGCAGAACATGCCCGCATTCTCCACAACACTTGGAACCTCGCAAAAAAACACATACACTCATTATCAACCTCCTTGCCAGGGGTCAAGGCACCAAATTCACTAGCGGCGGAGAGGAGCAAGCGATGAACCTCCTTCTCCAAAACCACGGCGCCGTCAGCCATGCCAAAGCCAGATGCTGGGTCATTCACCCCGACAACGCAATCGTCAAAGGCCTGGCGTGGTCGGTCAACTCCACTCCACCAGACACTTGATTCCCCACAACAACAGCCTCCACTCTGATGGCCACCTTCCCAACCGTTTCACCCGACACGACATACCACTCGCCCAGCAAAAAAGCCCGAGCACGGCTCGACTTCCATACGCAGCGATTCTATCGCCTGGACACTATGTTTGCTTTTTGACCTTTTCACGATACGACGTGCAAACACTGATTGTGTTTCCCTTGGTTGTTCATGAGCTGCCCTTCATGTGATCTTGATCGAACATGGATCTTGCGATCTCCTGACTCCGATGGATTTTTGTTCCTAATGCGTGTCAACTTGTGGCCCTCACTGACCCGGTACTCTTTGAGGCCTCCATAGAGGCCCCATGTTTGCTGCGAAATTCATGTTTGCTGCGAAATTCATGCTCGATAATTCACGCTCGATAATTCATTTGCACGTCTCAGCCGCTCGTTCATGCTGCCTGGGCTGCCGCGCTGAGCATACCGCGCTGCCGCGCTGCTGTCCACGAACGTCCATCAGCCAAGCTTTCACACAGGATGAATCCTAGCCCAGATCAAATCCAGTTGATTCACCGCACCACCATCGCTCTCACACAACTACACCGCCTTCTCCAGCAAGCAACTGACATTCTGGCAAACCTACATCGCCTGTACCTGCTCCACACAGGACAGGTTGACACTCGTTTCCAGCGTTCCTTTCCCCCTCTTCCGTCACCTCCTTCATTCACCATACCAGTACCATCACCCACATCTTCTTGCGACTCAGCACCAATACATCCACTTCCTACAACACCACGCAAACCAACAGCATCTCTTCATTCTTCTTCCCCCACACCTATTCCACAGCCACTACATCCCAAGAAACGACGACAACCAGCACCACCACTGAACTCCCAGGCAAATTGGGATGATTGGGACGGCGAAGCAGACTGCCGCCTGGTCGAATTGAAGACAGACCCTCACCTCCGACCCAATTGGAGCTATGTAGCCCGACGCGTGGGCTTCTCCATTGAACAGTGCAAAGCCCGCTGGCAAGAAATTCAAGATTGGCCACCCATCCACGAAGCCCCCACGCCTCCTCACCTTCTTTCCACGCATTCTTCACCGGCCATCTCCCCCACACCCACTTCACCAGCACACACTCCGCCAGCAACACCTCTCCAGCAGCTACACTCTGAGGCAGACTTCTCCGACTCTTCATCTCCACCTCATCCACTACCATCTGCAGCAGCGGACTACACAGCGGCGGCGCGGCGCACCAAGAGTGAGGACAGTCAACCGGAACCTGCAGATGACCAATTTCTAGGCAGCTATTTTGTATGATTCCTCAGGTTTCACCCAGTCTCCCTAGGCGCGCTGCCTGAAATAATTGCATCCTCGGCCAGTGAGTGCAGACAGCCGAAGATCAACTGTCACGAGTTTATTTCTTGAGAACCTTTTTCGCTGATTTGTGGACTATGCTCCACTTCCACATACAAGACTTTGTTCGATCTACTCCCGAGTTTTTCCGCACTCTGCTGATCACATCGCAGCCATTTACCATTGAACGTGATTCCTGTGCACCCTCCGCTTTTCTCACGCTGCCCCATCATGGCCGCCGCACACCCTGACGCTGCCAGTGACGTGGAACTCAATCTTGACATGAACACCAGCCATCAGCCCGGTTCCACCCACACGCCACAGAATACCGCTCCACACAACATTCACACTCAGTCCAATCAGCCATTTCTTCCAGGCAATGGCCCCATTCACCTCGCCCCATCCCTCACTCACCAGCCAGAACTCCTGCTCCTAAGCCGGCTGTTTGACATCCTCTTCGTACTGGTCGCACACATCCTAGGGTCCTAGAACATCCCATGGCTGATGGACCTATACCAGACCCTACCATGTTCGTGGATGACAACGCTTTTCGGCTTTTTCACCAATACCACAGCAGTGTGGTTGAGCTAGGGCGAGCCACAATGCGCCTGATGCGAGCTCGCAGATTGCTCCAATTTCTACCAGGTCCTCCTGGTCTACCTGGCCAATACCGCCTAGATCCCACAGCGTACTTCCCACCACACACCAGGGACTTTCTCGCCACATCACCCACCACTCCACCACAGTCCCCAGCACGATCTCACAGCCATTCCAGCTTTCCCTTCTCAACAATCACCACAACCCCCAGAGAACGCTCACGCTCACGAGATCGATCTACATCCTGAATACACAGCTGATCAGCCGCCGCCTTTCGACATCAACACCTTATGCGACGAGGCTGACCAAAATCCGTGTGCGCATCACCGGTGGGTCTGAAGCACAGACTTCGTCTCACCCATCTCAGGTTTTTTGCAGCGCAGATCAAAAGCTCGTACCGCATTTGTTCCTTTTCTTTTTCCCTTTTCTTCTTGTCTTTTCTTTTCTCACTGATGCTTTTCCTCAGTCTCTTTCCATAACACTGCCATCTCCATATTTCTCAGCCGCATTTTCACGGCTCTCGCGCTGCCAGCGACACCTTTCTTGACCTCCTCCTGCTGCCATGACTGAACCACCATCAAGCTCACCATCGACCGCCATGGCACCAATGACACTGGAGCCTTCGCCGTTTGCACCCTCAGCAGACATACCGCCTCGTCCAGCTACTGGCTATTTTCTACCAGGGAATCCACTTCCCTACCTAGCACCTTCAGCTACACATCAGCCAGAACTCCTGCTCCTGGCCTGGATGCTTGCCACCCTCAACACAATTGTCACTGGCATCCAACACCATCCACTCGTCAGTGACCCCATCCCACATCCTTCTTCCTTCACTGATCAACAGGCCTACCGCCTCGCCTCTATCTACAATTTCGCAACACTCTCCGACACTTGGGAACAATCAATGCTGACATACACCGGGGCATCCGCCTCCTACAGTTTCTACCTGGCTTGCCAGGATCTCCAGGCCATTATCGAATGGATCCATCAGCCAGTTTCCCACCCTCCGCCACCAACAACTTCCTCTCTACACCACCCCCGCCGCCTTTGAGCATCCCCACACCTTCTCCTCCACAACACAGTCTTATCACTCACTTGATTCCTCGCGACCGTTCACGATCTCGAGACAGGCAACCGCCCAACACCACCTCAGCATCACCACACAACCCAAATCTCCACATCAGCAACCGCCAGCCACTCTCCGACATCACACCGTCCCCCAGCCACCGCAGCCACCTCCACCAGTCCCTATGGACAGCAACAGCGACTCCCTCCAACACTTCATCCTCTACGCCTTCAGCGTCCTGGACTACGACGCCACAACGAGCGCCCACCGGTCATCCCTATTAGCCCTAGGTTTCACCACATATTCGGAATACTTGGTCTTCTGAAAGAAAAGATTACTTTGTGCTGACTCGCCTGCTCATCTTATTGCCATCTTTTACATCACATTTTCAATCATACTCACAAACATTTGCATATTCACCATCCTCACTTGCCCGCAGCTGTTTTACTCTAGTGTTTCCCGCGACCACAACTTTCTGCCCTGCCCATGGATCTCGAATCACCAGATTGGGACCGCAGCCCATCCCTCATTGAAGAAGTCAAAGCAGACCCATACACCACACCGGTTGTAAAACAGGAAGACATTAAGCTCGAAGACGTCAAAACTTGAAGACGTCGAGCAAGAGGACGCAGCATCCACAGCGCTTGTCCTCACCACACCGCCGGCATACACCAGCGCTTGCTGCTCAGATTTCCTCGTCCACCTTTCATCTTTATGTCTTCGGTTCTCTTCATATGGATTTTCACCATGGACACCCATCTTTTTTGTACACAACCTGTATGCTGCCCAGCTTTCTGTGGACATGCTTCCATGCTGCGACCTGTCGCTGTTTCACCCTGCACCACGAAAAAAACCAGCGCAATAGACGTCCGATTGGGCATGTACTCTCACAGCTGAACCAGACCATCCTTTTGACTTTTTCAAACAACCGTTGGAAGCACCGCTTTGCAAAACAGCTTCAGGTTTTGAGCGTCTCCGACAAGAGTTGCTCAACTTTTCCATTAATGCGTCCACACCGCCACCATAGCTTTCTTGCTCGAACGTTCCGCTTCCTACTCTTTCACTTTGAGTCAGATACTTCGACATCATGGATGCGCAGTGGCAGCAATTCTACTGGCAACATTACCTCCTCCAACAACAACAGCAGCAACAGCAGCCAACAACACAACCGAGCCAAGCCACTTACCAATACACTCCCACAGGCACCTACGGACCTATGACCCATTCGGTACGCACCCAACAGGCCCATCATCATCACCCATACACTCCATCGCCTTCCAACTCACAACCGACACACACTCCCTCGCCTTCTACGAACCAGCCGTTCCCGCCACCACCACCGCCACCGCCTCCAACGGCAGCTCCTATCACTCCAAACGCAAACTCATTCAAGCATAGCCCAACTCACCAGGCTCCACCTGCACCGCCGTCCACAGTCCCTTTTCCACAGCCACCACTTCAAGATTCGTGAAATCCACAGACCCTCACTGGGACTCCAATGCGTTACACGGCCATCAACTTCACCGCACCATACAGCCCACACAATGGTCACGCCGAGTCGGCATCGTCGGGCTTCCCACCTTCGATGTTTTTCCATGGCTCCTTGCCTACCGCGGTACGGCCGATTACACAGCCAGGACTCTGAGCCACGGAAAGTATTGTGGCCTCATTCCGACACGTAGCATAGCTGAGTCCGTTTTCACAACCCACCTGTTACAAGAAATTCGGGACAAGCGCCTCGACCTGGATGCTATTGCGGAAGCCATCCACACATCCCAAGGCACCGCAGTCCCCAACAAAACAACCCAAGCCCGCGCCTTTCACGCCCCACTGATCTCTCTCCTCACTCAACAACTTCAAGCCCACGCTCCAGCAGCCGCAGAAGGTTCCGCCCTTCGCGCCTTTAAACCCACTTCGGACGACCTGGCCCGGGCCCGAGAAAAGCTCCAAGCCCACGGCGTCGAACTTACCCCCCGCAAAGACGCCGGTCGTTCCTCCCCCCCAGCGCACCAGCCGCTCCAGCAGAACCAGCAGCACACAAGCCACCTGAGCTGGCAGACGTCCTCCAACCACCCCACCCATCTTTGAAAGACGACGCCCCAGAATCTTGGACGGCTCCAGCCATTCAACAATGGATGCGCACTTTCGACCCAACCGTTCAAGAGTCGGCCAAAGAAGTGCTTCGCATTCTCCAGACGAGCACGGTCACCACGGACCAACTAAAAGAAGCCGCCACTCGATACGGTTTGCCACTAAACCGTGTCAACAAACTCACCATCAAGAGCTTGCGGCACATTGTCAGTACGGGGGCAGCCGTAGCCTGCTGACTCTCTCTTTGCAGCCAACACCTGCCGCACAACACACACTTACAACAACTCTACCACCTACACCGAGCCCTTTCTACACTCATCCATCCAGGCGACAGCGCCTACGGCACCTCCAAGTGCTCCCTCACACTTACCACTACCACAACTTTCTCTCCCCCAACTCGGTTTACATCAAACTCCACTTCAACACCATCACATCGCAACGGTGTTACCATCAACATGGCCACTACTATGTGGGCCCCACCGCCATCGGCATACCACATCGTGAACACAATCGCCGTGCCAAGCTCAAACAACTTCAAAACAACGGCCCGGTCTCCGCTGAACCATCCCTGCGCTACTGGCACTCCCATGGCAACATACATCACTTCACCACCATTCAGCTCTCCTCCCACGACAACTATGACCAAGCGTAGATCAAAGAACGCCACTTCATTTCCAACTGGATGCCACCTCTGAAATGGCCCTTCATCTCCCAACATCTCAAGCTAAAAGCCGAGGGTTGGCATTTCTACTCCCGCTTGGCCACACACACACACAAGAGGCTCTTTCGCAAGCTTCCCAGACGACAGAGAGCCGTACCTTTTTACTTCCACCAAACATCACGCCCTGACTCTTCTCCGCAATCTCACCAAGCACACTCTGGCCTCTTTTGAAGCAGCCAAACAACTTCGCAGCGGCCGCCACACTGACCTAGAAGTGTATGCCCATCAGACGTATGGCCTCCAATCTCGAAGAGCCAGGTCGCAGCCGCGCCCTGCGCATTATCAACAAAGCACTTCACTACAGAAATTTGACACCTCCCAAGCCCAACATTCCCCTTACAGTACCATTCCTGGCTCATGACGACTTCACCAAGCAGTGCCAGCAATGGCGACAAACCACCATCCAACAACACAAGCACTTAGCCATTCCACTCCACCTCCCCACACATCGTCTACGCGAAGCTGCCCACAAAACACTCCGAGCACAGCTTCACAACCATCGCGCTTGGGAAGCTACCTTGCACACACCTCCGGATCCCAATGACCTCCCGTGTGCTTGCTCTCATCTTAACACTCTTCTTCTTGAGCCAACCACAACCACCACCAACGACCACTACATTCTCACCCTGGACCAACTGACATTACCACCACATCTCCGCATTTTCCTTGACGCCAACATGAACAGCACCTTCTACCCCAGCAAAGCCAGATACTTAATCACATTCCAAACAGCTTTCACAAAATGGCTCCGGATGCAAGGCCTCCCGACCTCGCTCAGTCAACACTTGGAACCTTTCCTTCAGCATCAATGGCGACTTCACACTGCACACCTCAAACAACAACCACGCTTTACAGCTCGCCTCCTCCGTCAACTCCAAGAATACCTGGGCGACAAAGTCGTACTCGGCCACGCTGACCACGAACTCCAACAACCCCGGATTTTTTGCCCACGTCAATACTTCACCGGAGCACTCAACACATGGCAAGCTCCGGAACTCTTTGAACCCCTTCCATATCTCAATTCCTCCAATATCCACGACCACCTCTCCGCCATCCCGGCCAACCTTCGCTATCCCGATACAAATGGGGATTCAGGAAGGATTTCACAATCCCATACGGCATTGTCCACCTCAAAGCAAAGAAGCAGTGGCAGAAGGGACGCACCATTATCTCGTACTTCCACTCCCTGAGTGGCAACCTCTTACGCATCACCAGCCGAGCACCCGACATCATTTTGCAACACCTCTTCCCACAACATCCAGGCCAACTGTCCATCCCACAACTATGGCGCCACTTCCATTGCTACCTTACACACACACACCGGCAGACAATCCTCTCCACGCGACCAACGATGACCTTGTGGGCTTCTTCAACTCAGTGCCCCAACACCGCTCATTGACGCCGTCCATTCTCTGATTCAACAATGGCAGCACCAAAATACTACTCACACCCTGACAGTTGACACCAAAGCCACTGGCAACCCCTTCCATCACTCCCACGTTGGCAGGCACCACACGAAACATCCCACACAACGCACCCTCCATACCTCCGACATCACCATCATTGTGGCCTTTGCACTCAACACCTGCATTTTCCGGGCATGCAACAACACCTACAAACAAATCCGACGGGCTGGGATTGGCTCCCAACTCTCTCCTGCCCTTTGCAACGTTGCCATTACCCTCATTGAACACTCCTGGCACCAGCTCCACAACAATCTTCTCCAGCACACTGCCCTCCACTTTACCTACTACAGATACGTCGACAACCGTTTCGTCGTGCACAACGAACACTTCCTCTCCCACCCGGCCATACAGACTCTCATTCACCACAACTTTTTTGGCGATCCAGTCGAGCTGGAAACAGTGGACGACTTTCACCTCCTGGGCTTCAACATTGACCTACCACAACGAACCATCACCTGCATCCAACCCACACAACCCTGGAAAATCAGGGATCACACCAGCGCCAGTAGCCAGCGCTTGGCTCTTTCCGGCTTAGCTTCCAGACTACATGCAATTTATACGTACACCTTTCCACCCAACACCGCAGCGGCAGCGGCTGAAGAGCTTATCCGGCTGCACGTCCAAAAAGGACATGACCCAACAGCACGCCGGCGGTTTTTGAGAAAAAGCGGACGATGCCACCTTTTCATGCACCTGCGCCGACTTCGGCTACCTGTGTGTGTCAACCCCTGTTCCTAAGGGTTCCGCTTCTCTTTGCGTTTCTACCACAAAAGCAGGGGCGCAGTGAATCTCATTCCATCCACTGCCCAACGAAGACGGTGGTTTGAGATTGTGAAGCGAGAAAGGACGCTTTCTCGTGTACCTGCTCAATGAACTTTTGCACACGCTGTCCACTCCTTTGGTTTGATTCATAGTGTTTCATGTGATCCTTCCCCAAAACAGGTTTCCCACCGCAGTTTTTCCACCGCTCGTGAGCTGCCGCTGAGTCACTGCAGACGCGCATCAACAATTTGTTCAACAATATTTTTCCTCCGACTCTGCCACCTTTCCATTCCATCGCCATTTTGCTGGGAATTGAGCTAACTGAAAACCAATGTCAGAGTGTGTGTGTGTGTGTCAAACCCTGTTCCTAAGGGCTTTTCACTTTTGACCCATTTTCAAGCAGGGGGCATGGCAGCTGTTCCCCTAGCCATGCCAACGAAGCTATGGGATTCAGCCGGAAGGGAATGTGGACGCACATTCCTGTACCTGCAACGTGAACTTTTGATCAAGCTGTCCACTTCGAGCGGTTTGTTTCCATGGTCCTTACATGTTTCCTCTCCTAAACCGACTTTTCCACTGCAGATGTGCAGCCGCGCTGATCGCTCGACACCGCTGTTCTTGTGAACTGCAGATGCGCGCAAACCATTTGTTCAAACATCTTCAAATCTTTGGACCTTTCGCCTTGCCGTTCCTTCACCTTCCTTTCACCTTGGAACTGAGCTAACTGAAAACCAATGTCAGAGTGTGATGTTGTGTGATCTTGTGATGTTAGTTGGTAGCAGCTGGTTGGTGACAATTCGCTGCTGACAATTGGTTGGTGACAATATTGGTGGTTAACAATTGATTGATGACACTTTGGTTGGTAACAATTGATGATTGATGACCATTGGTTCGTGACCTATGTTGCGCCCCTCTTTGCCCTATGTTAGGCCATCTTGGGCGGGGCTATGTTAGCCCATCTTGGACCTATCTTGGGGGCCTCTGTTGGCTCATCTAGGGGCACATTTTGCACCATTTGCGTTGACACGGAGCCCATCACCCAAGAAATTCCGAATATGCACGTCCGCGCGGCGCGCATTACCGACACCACCCTTGTAAAACCCACAGTTTTGCATTTCGCCACTCTCCAAATTTTAGGTCTTCCACACCCACAGCACCCTGAAAACACAATGTTTTTGAACACCACGAACGCAAATCACACCGGCACAGCGGCAGAGACCCACCAGCACCAGCCAGCACCAGGGCGTACATCCGACCCGCCTGGAGAAGACAATTTGCACGCAAGCCACAACAGCACAGCGGCGGAGACCCACCAGCACCGGCCAGCACCACCCAGCACCAGGGTGTACATCCGACCCCCTGGACAAGACAATTAGCTGGAAGACCATTTGCATGCAAATCACAGCGGCGCAGCGGCGGAGACCCACCAGCACCAGCCAGCACCAGGGCGCACACCCGACCCCATGGAGAAGACAAACGCAAATCACAGCGGCACAGCGGCGGAGACCCACCAGCACCAGCCAGCACCAGGGCGTACACCCGACCCCTTGGAGAAGACAATTAGCTGGTGGACAATTGGTTGGTGACAATTGGTTGGTGACAATTAGTTATTGACAATTGGTTGGTAACAATTGGTGGGTAGCCACTGGTTGGTGGCAATTGGTGGGTGACAATTTGTCGACGACAATTGGTTGGTGACAATTGATGGATGGAAATTGGTTGGTGACAATTGGTGGATGGCAATTGGTAGGTGACAATTGGTTGGTGACAATTGGTTGATGACAATTGGTGGGTGGCAATTAGTTGGTGGATATTGGTTGGTGACAATTGGTTAATGACAATCGGTTGATGACATTGGTTGGTGACAATTGGTGGGTGGCAATTGGCTGGTGACAATTGGTTGACGACAATCGGTTGATGACAATTGGTTGGTGGCAATTGGTTGGTGGCAATTGGTTGGTGACAACTGGTGGGTGGCAATTGGTGGGTGGCAATTGGTGGGTGGCAATTGGCTGGTGGCAGGCGGGAGGAGGAGGAGGAGGAGGAGGAGGATACCACACTAACTCCACATGTCAATGTGGGGAACAAAATGGCAAACCAATGACAAACATGTGGTATTGGACATGGCACATAAATGAAAAAAACAGACACTGCATGAAAACACGGTCTTAAAAATATCAAATGAGAAAAAAAACGCCAAACAAAATGACAACACCAAAAACAATGACAAGCAAGATGACAGCGGAATAACAAAATGCAAACTACTTATTGTACCTCCTTACAGTCTATGGCAGCAAGATCTTTCTAAAGAAACGGTTTGTGCAACTGGTGGTGGATTTGCAGATGGGAGGAAGGAACCCTCGCAGTCTGCCAGGTAGTTTGCTTTCTGAGTTCACTCGACCTTAACCATCGCTCCCGCAGCCACAAGGTCGATTCCTAGATGATGGAAGGTATCCGGGTGTCCGGAATGGATGGTATCAGCATTAGTGTGGATTGAAGGTGGGGATGCGGGCGCCATAGTCAAAGCTCCATTTCTAGATGTGTGCGTGGATGGCATAGACCAGGAAGCAACCAGCAATAACTAGTGTGACACAGCGCGTCAGCCAAAAGGCTGATTCCTAGTTGAGGTGCTGTGTTGGATGTGAAGGTAAATTGCTGGTCACGCGACCTCAATCTTGGAACTATCTGAATTGTGACGCTTGAGTCGAGCGAGCACGCGGATTTGTAAGCTTAAGTTTGATGTTTTTATGGGTTTCTAGCCAAGCCTTATGCCCTTTTCTCCGTCTAGGTAGCCTGGTAGGGGCTACCTTGAGTTTGCTTTGCGAAGCAAAGGGGTAGCTTGAGCAGCCTGCTCCGGACCAAATACTGATATGATATATCAATTCTGTAGGCCTCCCCTCCCCCTCGCCACCGCCACTAGCATCACCATAGCATGACCTCTATTCACTGGCAGCAACAGCAATGGCCCTACAATGATGCATTGCACACCTGTGGTGTTTACAAAGCGCGTGCAGTTTTGGGACCATGGCGCTTACACACACCAGCGTTTACACGCCGCAACTTTTACGAGAGCCAGCGTTCACACACCATATAGCTCTACACAAACGAGCGTTGACGCAAACAAACCTCACCACACCACATGCAGCATGCTGTAGCAACCCCTCCTCGCGACCCAGGCCAGTCTTATGCGGAGCGCCCATGTGACATACAACCGCATTTGCACAGCACAGAGGCAGTTCACAGCTGTTAGTTACACAGCCGTGCGTTTAGGCACCACGGATTTGACATATTTCTGCACAAAGCAGTGTTTACAGGCTGCAAGCGCTTCTATGCCGAGCATGTTCATGTCCATTTGCAGGTTGAGGTGCGCTGTCTAGTTTAGGTGTTCGCTTGGGTGGTTCAGATCCAGTTTGCTCGACTTCAATGGCCCTAATCGGACCCAGCCCTTGTTTTAATGACGGGCAGCTACTGAAGTGGCAATCTGCTTTTTGCGCACTTCCATGCACATCTTTTTGCAGACAGCTCCGCTACAATCTCAAAATTTGTGGAGCTCAATCTCTTTGAGGAAGGCACAGCATCTGGAGTGCATGTAGGTAGCACTGCAGGGAAGAAGGGAACCGTGGGACAGCCAGCAGGCATTCGAAGAGGCAGGCCAAGAAAGAGGAAGAAGAACTGGGGACAAGTGAGCGGTGTTCATTTGCAATGCATCCACTCTGCACGGGCTACCATAGCCTGCCTGCGCAGTCCGCCTACCTTCGCATAGGGACATCGTGGGGAAATTGCTGTTGCATAGCCTCCGGCAGATTTCCGCTGGCTGCCATAGTGTCCGGAAGTCGGGTATTCTTGCAAGCCTTTGCGTAGCCTTGACCAGAAGTATCAAAGAAAAAGCATGGCTTGAGAGTTGCTGGAGGGAAGGGCGTGATCTCGAGTCACCAAAGCACTGCCCTGAGGCTTTGAGCAATATGAAAGCTATGGTAACCCAAAGAGCAGCCTATGAGTCATTGATCCGGATGAAAAGTGCTCGCGGCTGCCGAGGGATGTTCTGGGAGTTGAAACATGTCAAAAACGAGGAGGGAGAGGGATATGATTATATGACTACACTTCTGCTGGTGCATGATCGGATGACTCTGTCAAGAACATGATGCAGTTTCCAGATTTGAGAAATGTTGTTGATTTTTGCGGGTGCACAATTGCACGATGCTCATTCCAAAGATTCCAAACCTTTGCAGGCTTCACTCAGTCCGCAGGTGAACGGCCGAGCTCTCGGAAAAGCTTTGGCAAGCGTTGGCAACAGCTTAAAACACAAATAGTTCTCGGTGTAGAAGATGGGCACAAGACCAAGTACCGCAAACTGTCTTACCCAAATGGCTCCATTTATCATACTGTAATCCTTTGATATCCTTTGCGTCGAGTGTCATTCTCCTGTGGGGATATGTGGTGATGCTTTCGGCAAGTCGAACCTGCGGTCTCATGGCTCTTTCTTCCTGCAGGTTGTTGCACATCACCCGACCGTGAATCTGTTGAATGCTCCGTGGTCCAAACTCAGACAAAGAGCCGCGGGTGGGTTACGTAAGTCACCTTGCCGGCTTGGCAAGCAAGTTTTTCAAGTGCACGTTCCTGCTTTGTAGACTAATTTGTTCTTCGAGTCGATGTTCTTTGACCTTGTTAGTCCAAGAAAGGTTTCCTGACAGCTTCCTGCTTTTCCCAAGTGGAAGCCTCAAGATCGCGACCACAGTCCATACCAAATTTGAGACCTTCCACCTTTGGGCTCAGCATGGCTCAGGTCAAGTTTTGAACCGAACCTCAGCCTGTTGCGCATGTTCCCACCATGCAATGACTCACAACAAAACAGGCTTGCGCGACCCAAACAAGGCCATTGAGCGAGGAACCTTTTTTCCCCAAACAGTGCACTGGTTGGGGTTCTCTCTTAGGAAAGTAGAAGCTGGCCACAGTCTCGGGCCGCGCCGGTGATGTCCGGGCGTTGTCCTTTCTCTTGTCCTTCTTATGGTGTACAGTTTGGCCGCGGCTTTCTTGACCTCTTTTTGTCCTCCTGTTGTTCTCTTGTTGACGCCAGCTTGGACGCGGCTGCCAGCCAGTCTCCAGACCTTGCCCTCCTGTTGTCATTTTTTTGTCTTCTGTCTTTTCCTCCTCTTGTCCTCCTCCCCTCGTTGTCCTTCTGCTGGTGTCCAGATGACAGCATGGTAGCATGAAGACATGACACCACCGAGCGCAATCAAAGGGTCCAATGCGAGATAACAATTGCACACGCGCAAGCCTTGTGTGGCACCTAGTGGGAAAGTGCCAGCCGGCAAGCGCGAAGACCGCAGTACCGCAGCATGGCCACATGGCAGCCTGTCAGCGTGTAAACGAATATGGCAACATGAGAGCGTTCACTACAAAGCGGTGAGGCACTAGCAAGGGAACTCCAGAAAGCAACCCCAGAAGCACATGTCCTTTCCTTGTCCTCCTGTTGCCCTCTTCTTGCGAGGTTCTCTCGCACGAGAAAGGAAGCTGGCCACAGTCAGGCCGCGCCGGCAAGCCCTGTCCGGATGTCCTCCTCTCCTCTTGTCACGATTTTTTCGGACCTTTCGGCCCTGTCCTCATGTTCTTTTGTTAAAAAGCTGCTAGTAGCAAAGGGCATCGCTACTAGGAGCAAAGGACGCTACTAGGGGCTCCTGGCTGGCCTTACTACTTGGAGCAAGAACGCTACTAGGAACAGTTATGGCCTCTTGTTGTCCTTCTTCGGGTCTTCATTGGCCGTGGCTGCCAGCCTATCTCCGGTCGTGCTCCTCCCATCATCTTGTCTTTCTCTTGTCCTCTCTTCCCCTTCTCCTCTTGTTCTCCTCTTGGCGTGCTCCCCTCATGTTGCCCTGTTGTCCTTTTTGGCGTTGTCCGGTCATAGCTTGTCCTTCTTTTGTCCTCTTGGTAGTCCTCTTGGTGTGTTCGTCTTGCTTTCCTGTCCCCATCCTTTTGTGTTTGTTGTCCTCCTCATGTCCTCCTCTGGTCTTTCTGTTGTCCTGCTGCTGTCGTGCTGCTTATGTTGCTTTACAAAGCAGGGGCTGGGGCTGCGGCCGCCCACAACAACAACAACAATCCCTGCCGACTAAGCTGTTTGGGCCCCAGGCAGGCGTTCTCAATGAATTAGTTTTGCAAATATTACAGAGTTGATGAGGCATCCAAGCAAAAGGGCACAAGCCTTGTGAGTTGAGATGGAGAATGAGATGAGGTGCCGTGGGGTGCCGCAAAGCATTAAATTCCAGCTGCATTATGTTTGATGTTGAAGGAACCGGGGGGTCTACCAACCTCCAACAAGGGCATACTTTGTTCAGGATCGTTCTTTGTAACGGGGTGCCCTGTGCAACTCCAGAAGGACACTTACATACAATTACTGTAGTTTATTGGCAGCAAGATTTGCTCCAGTTATTCGAAGCCTTGGTCAGGAGCGCAGCAAACTTCAAGTCTGTTTTGAACACTCCGAGCCGAGCAGACACTTGGGTCTTCGCATGGTCAAGGTAGATTTCTTGGGTGCTGAGCCACTTGTGTGGCAGCCAGTCAACCATCATGGGTTTCTTGATGCTCAATGGGCCACTTCTTGGCCTTTGCGGCATTTGCCATTCATTGTGATATGTGCTGCGTAGCCTTTGTTGACTTGAAAGCCTTTTTCAACAAAATTTCACTAGCGGGGTAGTGAAGAACATGGCCCTGCACGTCAATGGCAGGGCGCTCTTTGGGGGCGAGTTTCTGCCA
>CAXIVM010002826.1:104191-148303 GCA_964035705.1 Porites rus | reverse complement strand
TTCAACAGGATGCATTAGCCCTTTCATTAAAAAATGCAGGTACGTGACTCCGGCGTCCCGGAGTCATATCACGACCGAACTATCACTGTCCTCGTTGGGCAGTGAGTGATAGTGGTCCACTACCCCCCTGCTGGTGCTCGTCGCTCCACTCGAAGTGAATTATGCAAATGAGACGTGAAACGCAAAACCTTGGAAACAGGTCACACACACTCACTCACTCACTCACTCACTCCCTCCCTCCCTCACTCGCTCTCTCGCTCGCAGTCTCAGTCTCAGTCTCAGTCTCAGTCTCAGTCTCACTCACACTCACACTCACTCTCACTCTCACTCTCACACTCACCACCACCGCCACCGTCACCACGATCCCCACCTTCATCACCACCATCACCTCTCTTGACCCCAATGCGTCTACATCCCTAGACTTTCTGCTTATATACCTCACACACACAGTTTGGGGTCTCTTGCCGGGATAATTTGGTTTTCCCAAGTTTTTTTCTTAAGTGTTTTTACTCCCTTATGCACACTTATCAGTGTTTTTGGTGGTTTTGATTGTACTTGTATAAAATTACCTAAAATTTATAGAAAACCCAAACCCAGGCCCCATGGCAAAGGGCTTTTCCATGTGCTAAAACCATACGTCTCGCCATGAAAAAAAGAGATGGTGCATTTTACACTCTAAATAACAGCGACGTCCTCACAAGCCATGGTGCCTCCGAGCAAAAAACACAATAGTCGAACGAAGTGCATCGAAACGCAAAAACGGAAACAAAGTTCGTTCCTGGCATGCAGGGAATGACGTCGACAACGCAGTTCATTACCCCACCCAGCCCACTGCACAAAACAAAGTAGGTGGCCCAAACACTGATGACCCCACGGGATCCTCTCCCCAATGCCAATACTAATTCCATGTCATTTTCTTTTGGGAAGCTGGGGATAAACTGATAAACTTCATTTAAGGTGTTTTCATGCGCGGGGGTCCACCATGTATTAATCAAAGGTGAACATTAGCTATATGCTGTCATCTCCACGTTGCGCACACGCTGCGTAGACGAAGTAATTGGGCCGGGCCACAACAAAGTGCCGAGCCCAGCATGCACCGAAGCATTGTAGCCAAATGATGAAGCAACACAGGATGAACTGGCAACGCTTCCGGAAACCACTTGCAAGACCGGCACAAATTTCCCGGCCAACTTGTTTGCGCTCTCAAGTAGAACTTTGAGCTACATGCAGCTTTGCTTGGAAGGTGCTTCTGTGTAAAACATGCAAACCCGAACTTCAAGTCTGAATTCCTTAACTCCATTAATTCAAATCTACGTCATCAAGTTAAGCATCGATTGCCATAGGCCAGGCTCTAGTTACCATGAGATGCGATAGAACCGTGAACCCAGCGGAAAAAATCATTACCCCTGCAGGTCAGCCAAAACCCTCGTCCAACACAATCTCGATATTAACGAGATGGACCAACGTTTTGACCAAGTGTGAAGAACGAGGTGTTTACTCTATCAGGAAGTTCCATGAAATTCCTATTGCCGATGCAGCACATGGCAGAAAGAGATAGAAGGAACATGAAGGAACAGTTTGCACATTGGCATGGATGGTTTCCGTAGTGTTGCTCCAAAGTCAGCCACAGTCAACAGGTTGCACGCTATTTGGCTGGTTCGAAGGTGAGGGAGTGGGAAGCTTACGCCGATGTCGCTTCGCTTCCAGCAGGCCATGGAGGAACGTGACAGCGAATGTGCTTTCTCTTGCTTACTATCAGTGGAGCCCCTTGGGCATGTCACCCAGGTGCCCTGCTATTCTAGTTTCCACTATCTCTCTACAGGTCACCGACACAAAGCACTGGTCCACGGTCGCTTCTACGTGGCTTCCAGATGGACAAAGGCAAAACAGCATGGCCGGTCCGATGGGCAGTATAGCTTGAAGCTCTATCAGGGCTAGTTGCCGGATAATCTGCTGAACGACATGAAGAAGCGATAGTGATTGGCTTAGCAAGTTTAGCTGTGCCACGACGTTTCCGGAGAGTTGATGGACTGGTGGCAAGGAGCACCAGGGTGCATCGTCAAACGTCGTTGCTCGACCTTCTCCCTGTTCGTGCTGACTGGTTGATGGGGATCCATCGCCCCGTTGCATCGCCCCGTTCAGGTAAATTTGTTGTTTCACAGCGCCTCTGGTTGGGTGTGCTGCCTGCCCGAAGGAGCCCAAACGGGCATACCTCAGCGGCGAAGCCCTTTAACTAGGGAGTTCGTTGCTAGGCGCTGCACTTAATTGTTCCGTGCTCTCCTGGAAAGTGGAAAGACTATTGTGTGCAACATGCTAGCTGCATGTAGGCTTTTCTAATCATATGCCCGTTTGGTGATATTGGACGATACAATGGTTTCCTGTGGTTCCTGTGGTGATGAGTTCAACCAACTGATTCACATACAAACATGCAGCAGGGGGTGTAGCGTGCTTGGTTAACTATGCCCAACGAAGCGAGTCCGGACACAGGATACTGGGATTGGCCATCTTGGCGAACCTGCAACATGTTCCACTTCCATTGTGTGGCAAGCTCCTAAGCGCAGAACCCCACGAATCGTTTCACATGATAGAATCCATTAGATTCCACTGCTGGTATGCGGTATGCTGCTAAGCCAAGAACTTCAAGTGCACATGTCATGCACTTCCAGATCGCTTCGGTTAGGCTCGAAGACTTCCCCAAAATCTAGGAACCTTGGGAATCGTTTAACTGGGAATCGTTTCACCTCTATATAGTAACAAGAAGCTATTAGTTAAGTTTCCCTAAAAATCTAGCAACCACATAGACAATGCGAGTGCTTCTTCCAGGAAAGTCCCCGCGCTGCCTTTAGGCTTCCTTGACGAAGCGTGAGCTTTCCTGCATCCGATTGCTAGTAGCCACCTGTTGCTGGTAGTTTAGCTCCTTTGCTTGCTTAGCGGCCTACCTCCCCCCAGAAAGAAAAGACACATTATCTTAACTGTTTAAAGTATAAATTTACAGTTCTCGCTGTTTCGACGCTTTCAGTTCACTCCTCATCTCCAGATGGTCGATATGTGTACAAGTACTTTGTGGAAAACAGCGCGAGCGGAGGGTTGAAGCAAAGTGTAATGTAATGGGCACCAGCTTGCGCTTCTTACGCTGGACTAGCAAACCAGCTCTTTTCTATAACCGGGCGGAATCTGGACAGACTGCGAGATGGAGGAAACCTACGTAAAGGAGGAAAACGACTCTTAAATAATCCAACTAATGCGTTAACATGCACCCGGACAGCACCATGTTGGTCATAAATCAGTTTGCCTGTTGCAGTTGCAGTATAATTGCATGTTGTTTGAGGCAGTTTAGAACTCAAGCAATGTGACAACAAAAGCACTGGGAGAACTCTTGCCGGGCTGACACCACCAAACTGAGCACCAACTGATGCTGAGAAGACGCTTGTCCTCACAGCAATCAGTTGGCATAGCTATCATAACTGTTGAGGCTATTTCCTGTGATGTAGCTGCTATGACTAAGCATGAAATCAAATCCGTCACTTCATAGTGGGGCCACTGCATCATCAATTCACCAAAAGCATCTGCGCCGCAAAAGGCTGTAAACCATTGGACAATGGAGCACCAGGCCTCAGACTTTGCACAAAAAGAGCTGTGCAAGGAGACTTCCATGTTGACGAGAAAGTCAAACAGAAAGCTGCTAGTCAGCATTGGCCAAAGCCCTGACTTCTCTTGATTCATCATCTACGCCACGGCGAAGAAGTATGACAGGGCCCTGCAGGTTGGTGCTGTCCAAAGTTTTGAACTGGTTTGTGCTGTCACCTTCCAGATTCTGATGGCTTTCACCCTTTGCGTGTCCAGCTAAGCATGATACAAGGATCCAAACCACCACATAGCGAGTCCAGCTCAAGGCAACACCAGCTGGGGTGCCATCCAAAGTATGTCCGGCCTCAGATCTGCATGATCTGCTTCCGATTTTGTGCTTTGGCGAAGCGGCAACAAGTGGCAACTGCGCGTTGCAACGCTTCTCATGTCCAGAAGTGAGAGAAGAACAGTCTGCTGATAGCATGTCGTACAAAGAATCCAAGCAGCCATGAGGATCCAAAGAGACTTTGTCGACATGAATAAAAGCATGCTGATAAAAATGGCAACAGAGCTGTGCAAAGTCGACCAAGAAAGTCGCTTCACCTTGGAGACCCAAATGCTGGCCAAACAAAAACATGGAGAAGAACTAGATTGAACATGAAGGTAAGGCCAGGCTCGTTTTATACGGCCCCCATGTTTCAAGGCGCTTACCTTCTTCTTGTTCCTCTCTGTTCTCTCTAGATTAAACACGTCTGAGCATCAAACATTGACATCTTTGTGATTCAGCAAGTACAACATCATCCTGGACTCATGCAACAAACATAATATCCACAAACGGGACCACACATGCATCACATCCTCACTCAGCGAATCAAACTCGTCAAGCAGTTTAACCATGACTATCGCCAGCTACACTGTAGGCACCCGGCAAGAAAAACGTAAATTCGGAGATCACCAGCAGTGCAGATGCTGTTGAAGCCGAAGCCTTCAAGACTAAGGATATTGAGGTAGAAATGAAGTCAAAATAAGTGGCCTGTTCTGCTACAAGAGCAGTCTGCAAGCCTGCCCTCAGTCAGATCTGCCGAAGTGACATCAATAGAATGATTCTATACCATGAGCTGGAAAACAAGGTTTGCTGCACCAGACCAGAGAATCCATGCATAGAGTAAAGTGTTCAAACATTTCTACCAAGGTGCAGGGTGCCGGACTTGTGAGTTTCGGCAGAGAGCATTGCCTGAGCAGCTGAGCAGCTTGTTACATTGCCAACAACACCCATGCCGCGCATGCCACCCATGCCTTGGCCAAAGCAGGTGATACCTTTGGATCCCCAAAGACGGCCTGCAACTAAGCAACATGCTTTCAGAGTCGAGTCTGAATTGTGTCACCAAACGCAGCCTGCGGCGCTTGGTTTTCACCTGTGGAGAACTTTGAGCAGGATGGACGAAAGTGTTTTTCATCAATGAACATGTTGAACCCTTCTATGTACCCTTATATAAATGGGCACCCTATATGTAGCATAAATACTACATGTTCAAGCACTTTGCCAAAAAGGTCCAGATTGGATGTTTTTATAGGGTTTGGGCACCAGTAATTACTCCAAACGCACCAGTTTTGACATGCATCCTCTTGCCTGGACACTTTTGAGAATAAGGAAACCATTGAGCAAAGCTCCCTTTTCTGAAACCTTGCTGGTCCCAAGACCGTCTCATCATAGATCAACTTGGACGCTTTGGTGGGGGGGTCTCCTTCGTCTTAGTTTTCTTTTGTTTGCGTTTCTGTTTCTTCTTTGCTTTCTTGTTTTTTTGATGTTTGGGCGTCTTTGTCCCTTTCCTCTGTGTGATTCTGCGGGTTTGCGCGCTTTCGTGGTCGCCTTTGCAGACTTTTGGGAGACACCTTTTTGGGTGAAGCTTTGTGCTTTAGCCCGAGGGGGATCAAAGTCGCGGAGCGGAGGGAGGAGATGACAATCATTCCTTAAGCCTCCTTTTTTGGGAAGCCGTGTCGTCGAAAGGATGCTAAATAAAGCATGGAGTTGACGACCACTCGTTGTTTTATGAAGAATAGCACCGAGCAAAGAATCCGCCAAATAACCAAAGACAAAGACAGAAGTATCCAAGCTATGCTCCAATCCTATGTTCGCAACCCCGCCTCCCCAAAACCCACACACATTACAAAACATGCGCATTCCTTTCAAGAGCAAAAAAAATCTGTCAACCTGTAAATTTTGAAGCGTTCCTCGTCCAAATTCCTACGAGTAGGGCCCAAACGCAGCTCTTCAAGCTCCATTGCGGCTCCATCCTGCAAATTGTGTTTGTTTATTCTTGTTGTTGTTTGTGTGTAAGAAGAAAAGTGCACAAACAATTGTCGTCTTCGGCTTGACATTTCTGCTTGCATGGATGCCTGTCGCCGGATCCACGGTTTGAAGCCTCTCTTGTCGTCCATGTGAACCTTCACTTTAAAGGGTTTCAACCATTAAAAAACAAGGTCCTTGAAGCCTCTCCCAGAATGAAACATGCTATCTGGCCTTGCCGTCCGCAGCGAAGACCGCAGATTGGGTTTCGCCTAGACACAACACAGCCCTCGCACGCATTTGCATGCCCTTGGCTGGATTTTCAGAAGTCATTCATATCCGAAGAAACGTGTAAGCCGCCGAAACAATTGCTTAAACAAAAACGGCAGGGGTGCAGGCAGTTCTATATGATATTCTCAAAGGAAGGCGGTTAGCATGCTTGCATCGGCTGTGACAGGGCTGTGTTGTGCGCTTTTAAGTGGCCTGATCTACTCTTCCACCATGTCGCATCATGAACTTGGGCAGCCAGTTACGAGTAGCTGCTTCATCAAGGAAATACGGTCAAGCATGTCAGAGCTTGGGCAGCTTGGGCTTATTCAAACAAGAAAACACGACACTTTCAGTTCTATTTTTTGACGAAATCATACCACTGATATTATCGGCTCGAACAAAAGGGTACCCTGTGAGTGAGTGAAACACATCGAGGCGCACTGAAGTGGAAAAAAGAGACTCCGCTACTGTCTTACTGCCTTGGGCTTTGTTGGTGGCAGGCATAAAGTTCAAATCAGTTCAAGCAGCGTCACTAAGATCTGCTATTCGTCAGCCCACTGCAGCCGCTTCGTCGGTGGAGCCACTGTCCACTTGGAGAGAACCAAAAATGCGAGTGATCCGGCGATCCGGCTCTAAGTTCAGTCGCTGGAGGTGCACTGAAGTGAAAACAAATACTGTATATTAAATATAGACTATACCAAAGTCTGACTGATGCATCTGACGCTTGACTGTCACTTGGCTGTGCCCGGCTGAGGCATTTGCAGTAGAAGGTGGGCAACAAAGGAAACCTGTTCACCCCAATTCGCTGAACAAAATTGAAACAATGAGTGAACCAAACGAACACTTATAACTTCCATGACTGGCGATTTGGTGTCTCCAGTGCAATTTGATCAATTTGAGGCGAGCACAGCCACAGGAACGAACCTCTGAGCTAAACAGAACTTAATTGCACAGTGACAAGTGGCAATGTGCACAACAATTCTCAAAGCAAGCACAGAAAAGAAACAAACAAACACCTTTGTCAAACAGAACAGAACTTGTTGACAATCAGGTGCGGCAACAAAGCACCGCACGCCAATGCATTATCATGGATACCTGCACAAAAAGAGGAGTTGAAGGAGCGGCATGAATTGATGGAATTCAAGTGTCACCAGCCTGGATATGGAGACAAGTGAATTGGCCAAAATGATGTGATTGGTGAAAAGTGGATTCATTAGAATCGGCACCCTGTTTGAACCAAAGCAATTCAAAGTTGCACATAATCAGGTATGACTCGGTATGACAGTCTCACACTCCCCACAAGCTAAATAATTGACTTCCCCGATTCGGCCACGTGTTTTGCGCAGTCCACAGTCTTGCAACTACAGCATACGTCTCGCGCTGCTTGCTGCTGATCTTCATGCTGGCTCTCTCAGGCTATCCCTGCGATTCAGAATCAAGACTTCAAATTGTCGCGACATCATTTGCACAGATATTGAACTACCAAAAACAAGAACCTTCATCATATTGAAATATTGATGCACGCTGCAAACGCCGCATGTCCAATCTCCTGTCTTGGAAT
The DNA here is from genome assembly GCA_964035705.1 of Porites rus. Classification (NCBI taxonomy): domain Eukaryota; kingdom Metazoa; phylum Cnidaria; class Anthozoa; order Scleractinia; family Poritidae; genus Porites; species Porites rus. The sequence goes on along the minus strand of CAXIVM010002826.1, from coordinate 140,618 downwards.
GGTTGAGCTGCGGACGCAATATTATATGACTGCCGCTCTGGGAATCCACAATGCCACTCATCTGCCCAACATCAAGAGCAAAGGAGGCATCCTGGCTAAGTGCATCACATCGTTGGGCTCATTGGAGGCCATCGCTAGTAGGTTGCTGGCCCATTGCTAGTAGGTTGGATGCCATTGCTAGTAGGAACAACGCATGAGTTTGGTTCCATTCTTTTAACCAAAATTTCACTAGCAGCTAGCTAGGCTATAGCTCAAGCGAGGCTGGACACTTTGAGAGGTGTTGTAGGTGTGATGATGTGCAATGAGTGTGAGCAAGTCTGGCCACAGCCGGCTCCTCAAACTCCTTTTGCATCTCACTTGGCCCGAAGAATCCCAAGTCACCACCCTGCACAGGAAGCTTCAACGTCCTTTCTTGAAACAAATCAGGCACCAACAATGGCAAGTGAATTGAACACTAGATTGCTCCCTTATGCTCTCATCTTTCGATTCTTCTCTTTGATTAAAATCATCTCTGGCCTGAGCAAAGGAACCGCAATCGCTGCGAAGTTGCGCTTCTTTGGCGAAGGCATCCACCAACTCCTTTCCACTTCCCGGTCTCAAGACTTGCGGTTTTGAAATAGTACCATTAGCTCAATAAAACTCACACGGATGGCCTGCCTTTATGCGCGCTATGAAGATCTATCAAGCACGTATATAATGCGAAGGTCGGCTTTCATGACCTTTGTTTTCTAGGCTTTCATACAGCAGTCTATGCAAGAGGTCTCCTGGCCCGATTTGCCTTCGAGCCTCCCCAGAATTGCTTTTAGCTCTCCGTGTGCAGATTCCACAGACACCTTGGAAATTGCACGGCACGAAGTACCAAAAAGGGAAAGAACTTTATTAGAGGAAAAACCAGGTCTCCTTCATTGTGATCCCGGAAGAAAGTCTTGTCCAAGTCATTCCAAGTCTACAGTCAAACCTGAAAGCCGAGAATCCAAGCAAACAATCTAAGGAACCTACACCTGCTGTTGATTCCTTGGTCCGCCTCGAGACAGGATTTCGCGACTTCTCGTGCTTGCACCTGGCATTCCACGAGCAAGTCCAAAAAGCTCGATGGTAATGATGCACTTGCAACTGCAGCAGCAGGAAAACAGCATTCTGCAGCGCTTTCCTTTTACAATGATTGTGCAACAATAATTGCCGGAGCCACAGCAAGTGCAGCACCCGTACTTTGCCTTCCTCAGATCCAACTCAAGGATATCGAAGCGTCGAAGTCTAGGACCAAGTAATTGATCAAAGAAACTCAATGGAACTGGGGCCTTGGGGCCCAGCGGCCATGACACTGCTATGACTTGTGCATTCAGAGTGTTTCGCCCTACCCTGGAACCAGAGTGACCGTGCGGAGCAAGGCGCACAGCTCTTGGATGCGGAATGAAAAGCAACGCGTGGTTGCTTGTGGGGCCTAAAGTGCGTCTGTGTGCGTTTGCTCGGCCAAGTAGATACTTTTTGACCCCAAGCTTCGCATGACCTGCCAGTCCTGCCAATTATTGGGCCAGTGCGAAATGAACACTGCTGAACACTGCTGAACACAAAACATCCGCTTTGACAAGGAGACGCACACTGGCCCTTCCCTCAGCAGCAGGTGGCACATTCCTCTGTACGAGTCTAGGTAAGTGAAACCTGAGTTTCCATGAATATGCATGATTCTACTGGCCTCAGAAGCCTCTCAGCTCTGCTCCACAAGAACTCTCATCGCAATTAATCCTGCCATTACATTGCGATCTTGCAAGCAGAATGCGTCAGGGGTTGAAGGCCTCAACCCCCAAGAGTGTTAGGTTCACTTGCACCCCAGCTGAACTCAGCCAGAAGAAATGCTTGCCCTTCCGGAAAGTTCGTCTGAAAATTCAGCATGCCGGGATCGCAAGTTGCAAGGTATCCTTCAGTGTAGCCTGAGAGAGCTGCTACAGGGGCTACACCTCGGAAAAAGATTCCACTTGGTTGCGGAAAGGCACCTGTGCCTGGCTGTGGCACTGAAACTTCGTGCCCGAGAATCTCGAACATGGCGGAGTGAAGACCCAAAAGCACAGGCACAAGTCCAGCAGATGAAGTCCCACCAACAAGGGACAGGTCTGCACAAACCACCACAGGCAAGCAATCGTCCCGAAGAAAGTCACCAAAGCTGGCGTCGCAGCAGTGCTCAAGGCTCGGCCTGATGCCAGCCACTCGGACAACCTTCTCTTTTGACTTTAGATCCACGGCCAGGAAGGAACCACTCTCGTGACTTCCACAGAAAGTCCAAAGGCCTCTGTCCCAAATGATCGTGGTGGCTTCGGTATCCCCCTGTGCGCAGCATCTACCATACCCCTTCCCGGTAAGGGTAGCTGCCACTTCCGGATTGGTTGAATCCAAGCCATGAAGACATGCTACTCCACCTTTCAACCTTATTTGGTCCAGCTGTACTGACATGCAGAACCTTTGAGATGTAATGGTGAAGTGGCTGGAAGATCTGGAAGTCTGTTTTCGAATAAGTCTGCGAAGCTCAGGTGGCTCCTTGAAGCTCCACTTTGTCCCAGTGTGGTCCCAGCTGAGATTCAGCTTGCATTGCTTTGGAAGTTTCAGCAAAACCTCAGGCGGGAGCCTCTGCAGCAACGCACAGAGTCTGGTGTCCAACAAAGCCAGATCCGAACAGCTGAAACAGACCTTTTTCAAGTCACGTTGAAGCCAAGGGCCAGATCCATGAACTTCTCCTAGTTGATGTTCGATGATCTTCATCAAGTCTGATGTCTGCAAAACTGAAGGTTGCATCAAAATCCTGAGCAAGCAAGAAGTCAGCTTCAGCAAACGCCCTTCAGCCAAATCTTCCACCGTGTCATCGTCTACCACCTCGTCTTTTGGAGAAGACTCTGATGCAGTCAAATAAGTTGACAGAGTAGATAGCTCCCAGACATTGTCCATGCCCAGCGGACCGGATATCTCATCCAATGCTGTTCCGTGCATCTCCATAGAGCAAAGCATTGGTGGCATAGGCATAGGCACAGGCATAGATGGAACCCAAAACTTGTGGTTCACCGATGGTATAAACGGAGGCATGACGCAAGATCCAGGCATGAACTCCATAGCGTCTGCATTCATCTGACTTTGCTGGTGCACGTTCTTGGGAAAGTCATCGGGCCAACTGCTTTTCTGATGGGTTTGCTGAGTCTGAGAGTGGTGCCTGGGATGCCTCGGTTTTTCAGGAGTCTCTGCAAGAGTAGTAGTCACTCCGCTTATCATCTTCCGAGTGCTTTGTCGCGGCGGAGTATGCATCCCCTGGCAAGGTGCTCGGATACAGTTTTATTGAAGTGTTTGAAATGCGGTATTTTTCGTTGGAACATTATTATTGCAAAATTGCATTTTTGTTTGCTGATTGAAGTTTCTGGGGATTGCCTTAGCATGGTCCGGATTCGTAGCTGCCTCGTGCCAACAAATTCATCCTCGACTTTCATGGAATGCGCTTGGCACGAAGTCTTAGGCAAGAGCAACTTTTTTGGTAGCCAAGGGCTCACAGCCCACCACCCTTAGCTAAATCATATGACGTGCACGCAAAACTTAACCAGGATATGTAAGCACGACCCTGCTCTGAAAACAACCTAGGGCAAGCGCAAGTCACGTTGGCTCTGTAACAATTCGTGCACAGTGCGCGTTTTGGGTAGGATCTCGGCCTGTCCCAGGACGAACTCGCATGACGGTCACGATATGGCCATGAATCATTCTACATTGTCCGTTGTCCGTCTGAGACCAGTTCCTCTGAACAACTGCCAGCACGGCGCGCAGCAAGAAGTTGTCTTCTGTCGCATGCCTCAGATTGAATTTTGGCATGCGTCTGTGCACAAGTGTGTGTGTGTGTGTGTAACCCTTGGAGTCACAGGGTGTCCTTGGACGCTTGTGCCGTAGCTGGGAACACCGTCGTCTTCTCCTTCTGTTCTCTCTTCTCTCCCTACCCCTCCCTTCCTCGCGCACAGTGCACTTACACTCAAAAGTGGTCTTTGCAATAGGATAGGTTCTTAATGAGGTTTGGCTTTCATCGGTTTCTGTCCCCTTCATTTGGTTCCCCTTTTCTCATCGTGTTTCCCCTTCACACACCTTCTTTCTCTTCTTTTCCTTCGTGTCTTCCCTTGCTTCATGTCCCGTCACCTCATCTCTTTCCTTCGTTTGCGTACACACGGCTCGGCCCTTAGTATGTACACGCACAGCCTACTTTCAACTCAGGTATCAGGTCGCCCAGGTCTTTTCGATGAGGTGGGTTGTCATCGGTTGTCCCTGTGCACTTGGTTCCTTTTCATTGCAACCACACACACACACACCTTTGCCCCGTCTTGTCTCCTTTTCATGTCTTCGCTCTTTTGTCTTACTGCGCGCACACTAACGCATTTGCCCTGACCTTAGTGCTTCTCGCCTCCCCTCGAGGGGGGCGTGTGTGTGTGTGTGCGTCAACCCCTGTTCCTAAGGGTACCGCGTCTCTTTCTGTTTCCATCGCGAAAGCAGGGGGCAATGCACGACTGACAGACATTGCCCAACGAAGACGCTGTCAGATCGTGGTGAAGCAACGCGGGACGCCGCATTGTGTACCTGCTCAATGAACTTTTGCACACGCCGTGACTCTACTTTTCTCGGTTTGATTCATGGTTTTTCCTCGTGATACCTTCCCCTAAACCTTTTCTCTGCACTGAGTTCACCGCGGCCGAGTTCTGCAGTCATGCGTCAAACTTTGTTCAACAATACAATTGCGCCGACTTTTTCACCTTGCGTTTCCCTCCTTCGTTTTCTCCTGGGAATTGAGCTAACTGAAAACCAATGTCAGAGTGTGAACCGCTCAGCCGTCCCACTTGGGTGCTGGGTGTGATCCTCCGCAGGGAGGCGCTGCTTTCATACCGGAAATCGTTTTCCTGAATTATCGTCCTTTCATCGTGGATCACTTTCACTACTTCCATGTCAATACTGAATTAACAGGATTAAAGGCCGCCGGGCTTTTTACGGAGTTGTGGACTTCTGCCCAATCGGATTTCTGCACTTTCGGATTTCATAGCGACATGCATGAAAGAGTTACTCCTTCGAATTCATTGCAGCAGCACTTTCAATTTCAAGGATGTACCAAAACCTTTCGCCTTCCACCATGTACAGGACATGACATTTCACTTTTCCACCATGAATCACCTGTTTCACGCTCTTCATCCTCCATCTCATTTTCAGGTATGACATTCCACTACTTCACCATCTCACGATTTCACTCCACGGGTACAAGTACAGGAGACTTCCAGCAGCTGCCGCGCCGTGCTGGTGCCATTGAGCAGCCGTCACCTTTGAAGCTATAACATTTTGAGTGGAACTTCGACTATCACCAACATCGAGCCAATGCAGTATCCATGGCCATACCCATACTGGACTCATCAACCACCACCTACCACAGCCCACACATTTCCCATCCAACAGACGCAACCACACATATACCTCCCATGATTCCACACATACCACCTACATTGCCGCCTATGCCACAGCCAACATGGCAACCCACACTTCCAACCACCACCACAGCTAGTACCTCAGCTACCGCATCACCACACGATTCCATTTTCCTACTCACTACCTCCGCCGGAATCTTCACCATCACAACCTCCTACCATGATTTCCCCACAACCACACCACCACCAGCGCCTCACACCCAACCAGCTCCACCGCAAACATGCCAACCAGCACCAATGCAATGGGACTATAGCCAGGGAGTCTGGCAACCCTTTTCGGTTTTTCCGCCAGTCACTCAACCGGGTCATGCTCCACCAGGCCCAATTCAGCCAAGCCAGACTCCCGCGGCCGCCAATTCACGTCCTCCTCACCCTTTGCCTGCTGCAGCACCACCATTACTTCCCACCGCAGCCACTCCTGGCCTTGAATCGCCAACCTCTACAGCACCCTCAACACAAGCAGACCGCCCTGGCCCTACCACTGAGCAAACCTCTCCAAATCCTCTTTCGCACCCACCACCACCTTCTGCCGCAGCAGCTTCCAATCCATCCGACAATCCTATGGGCACACACAACTCCGATCCACCACCAGCTCGCCCACAGACCACCGCAACACACCAACTTCCAGCATCCAACGCTCTCAATCACCAAAGCAGCAGCCACCGCCAACCTCATCGTCGCCGCCATCGCCATCACACTCGCGGTAGGCGCACTCGTCGCCGCAGCACCACACGCTCAACAACCCAACAAGATGCCTCTCACGGACATCAATCAACACGACACCACCGCCCGCGCTCACCTTCCTCCACCTACTCCTACAGCCGCTCACGCAGCCGCTCCAGGCCACCCATTTCTCTTCTACCCAACAACGACTCACTACAACAAGATGCTGTCACGAACCAGTCGCACACCAGCTATCCCAACATTCCCGCCCTACGGCGACCTACCAAACCATGGCGACCATCTCCACAATTTCAACAACGCACCCCACAAGAACAACTGGAACTTTGGCTTGATTATCATGCCGATCAGCTCGACGCACCCAACAAACCGCAACACACTTACATTGCCACCCTGTTGCTCGACAGCGGCCTTACTTACAAAGACCTCTCAGATTTCCGACAATTCACTCACATCAAATGGAACGACACTGCCAACGCCCACGATATTTACCAATACCACTGCATCACCATTCCCAGCCTTGTGCAAAAAGCAACCCGCAGCTTCCCACCACCAGCGACACGCGCGACCTCCACCACACCAGAGATGGTACACATCTTCAATTTTACGCCATCCGACGTATGGCTTCCAATCTTGAAGAGCCAGGTCGTAGCAGAGCCCTGCGCATCATCAACAAAGCGCTCCAATACCACAACTTGACTCCTCCCAAGCCGAACATTCCACTTACAGTACCATTCCTGGCTCACGACGACTTCATCAAACATTGCCAACAATGGCTACAAACCACCATCCAACAACACAAGCATTTAGCCATCCCACTACACCTCCCCACACATCGCCTGCGCGAAGCTGCCCACAAGACACTCCGGGCACAACTACACAATCATCGCGCGTGGGAAGACACCTTGCACACACCTCCTGACCCCAGCGACCTCCCGTGTGCTTGCTCTCATCTCAAGTCCCTTCTTCTTGAACCAACCACAGCTACCACAAACGACCACTACATTCTCACTTTGGACCAAAGGACATTATACCACCACACCTCCGCATTTTCCTTGACGCCAATATGAGCAGCACCTTCTATCCCAGCAAAGCCCGCTACTTCCTCACGTTCCAAACGGCTTTCACCAAATGGCTCTGTTTGCAAGGACTCCCTACCTCGCTCAGCCAGCACTTGGAACCCTTCCTCCAACACCAATGGCGACTCCACACTGCACACCTCAAGCATCACCCGCGCTTTACAGCTCGCCTTCTCCGCCAGCTCCAAGAATACCTAGGTGACCAAGTGGTACTCCACCATGCTGATCACGAGCTCCAACAGCTCCGAGTCTTTTGCCCTCATCAATACTTTACAGGACCACTCAACACGTGGCAGGCTCCAGAACTTTTTGGACCCCTACCACACCTCCACTCATCCAACGTCCACGACCACCTTGCAGCCACCATACCGGCCAGCCTCCGCACTCGATACAAATGGGGCTTCCGCAAAGACTTCACCATCCCATACAGTATCGTTCACCTCAAGGCCAAGAAGCAGTGGCAAAAAGGACGCACCATTATATCTTACTTCCACTCTTTGAGCGGCAACCTCTTACGCACCACCAGTCGAGCGCTTGACATTGACATCATTCTACAACACCTTTTCCCACAACATCCAGGACAACTTAACTGTCCATCCCGCAACTATGGCGCCACTTCCATGGCTACCTCACCCAAACACCAGCAGATATCCACCTCCACGCGACCAACAATGACCACGTCGGCTTCTTCAACTCGGTACCTCAACACCGCCTCATCGATGCAGTCCATTCCCTGATCCAACAATGGCAGCTCCAACATGCTACACACACCTTGACCGTGGACACAACAGCCACAGGCAACCCTTTCCATCATTCCCATGTTGGCAGACACGACACCAAGCATCCTACGCAACGTACCCTCCACACATCCGACATCACTACTATTGTGGCCTTTGCACTCAACACTTGCATTTTCCGGGCATGTAACAACACTTACAAACAAATCCGAGGAGCTGGGATTGGCTCCCAACTCTCTCCTGCCCTTTGCAACGTTGCAATCACCCTTATTGAACACTCCTGGCACCAGCTCCACAACAACCTTCTCCAGCACACAGCCCTCCACTTCACCTACTACAGATACGTCAACAACCGTTTCATCGTGCACAACGAACACTTCCTCTCCCACCCAGCCATACAGACTCTCATTCACCACAACTTTCTTGGTGATCCAGTCGAGCTGGAAACAGTGGACGACTTTCACCTCCTGGGCTTTAACATTTCCGGCTTAGCTTCCAGACTCCATGCAATATACACATACACCTTTCCACCCAATAACGCAGCGGCAGCGGCTGAAGAGCTTATCCGGCTGTACGTCCAAAAAGGACATGACCCAACTGCACGCCGGCGTTTTTTGAGAAAAAGCCGGCGATGCCACCTTTTCATGTGCCTGCGCCGACTTCGGCTACCTGTGTGTGTCACCCCCTGTTCCTAAGGGCTCCGCCTTTCTTTTTCACCATAATTGCAGGGGGGCAAGGCCTCCAGCGATGAACCTTGTCCAACGAAGCTAAATCGCTGGAGGGGAAGCACTGGGAGACGTCTCGGTGTGTACCTGCGACCAACGTTTGCACAAGCTGTCCAATCCGCTCGGTTTGATTCATGGTGATTACATGTTTCCTCCCACAAACCCTTTTCCTGCAGCTGAGCTCGTCACCGCATCGATTGTACAGATCGACTTCGAGGCCACTTGTGAACAATGTTCAACCATACTTTTTTCGCTGACTCACTCACCTTGCGTTTCCCTCGCCTTCCTTCTCAACGTGGGAATTGAGTTAACAGCAAACCAATGTCAGAGTGTGTGTGTGTGTGCGTGCTTTTAGCTGAGGCACTGCCATTGGGGCAATGTGAAGCTCTGAAGCTGGCTGCCAAACACACAAGCGTTGATGATAACACATATTTGATCGCACCCCTTGGATGCTGTTCGGATTTTAGGCTCTTATAGGTATCAACTATAGGTATTAATCATACCATATTATGGTATGCTTCTTGGGTTCCTTTTATTTGGAACCAACAGGGCAGGCAAAGCCAGCAGTCTAAAGCAGCTGTGTCTTCCTTGAGCCACATAGCTTTGCAGGCAAAACGGGCCTCAAATGCAAGATCAGTTTCTTTCACAACCCGGAAATAAAAGAGACAGGTTGCGCATACAGAGCAAGCCGGGGTCTCTGTCTTGCACTTTTGTCGAGGGGCTCCTTGCCAAAGATGCGCGTCTTCCCGCACTTGCTATGCACATCCTCGAGCTTCCGGAGATCTCAAGAGATGAACATCTTCTCTTCCGGAGACTTCCTGCTGCTTCTTGGCGCTTTCGCTCGCACTTCACTCCACTTCAGCAACACTCTGCTCAAGCTCCAGCTCACTAGTCCAGCAAGAAGTTGTTCCTGCTCCTCCGCCTTGCTTGCCAGCTAGTTGGTCAGGAAGTCCACAAGAAAGCTAGAAAGAAACTTCTTATTTTTGATGGTCGCATCCTGTCAGCTTTAAATCAGCTTTAATGACTGTAAGCCATTTGACCGGCCTGCAACACATGCGAAAGTCGAATCTCCAGCGAACATCACCACTGTTCTGCCTCCATAAAACAGCATTGCTAAGCATTGACACGCAACCATACCCACACAGTGCTCACCTGACCAAAGGTCTTGGAAGGTCAGAAGCTGGAGAAAGCAGTCCATGACCGTCCTCACAACCAAATCATCTAACTTATGAACTTATGACTTATGAATGAGAAGGTCCAGGAAGGTCTGAAGGTAGCAAAGTTCAAGTCCGGGCTCAGCCAAATGGTATCCAAAACTAAAAATGACAATAAATCAGTGAACATCCCCAGCATTGCGTCAATGTTTATCCGTAATTCATGAGATCTCGTGTCCTCTATATCCTCCATTTCGGACCTCAACTCACAGGCAACAAAGCTACAAGCAGCATCATGGAGTGGTTCTAAGAGCGAAGCAGGGCAGAGCAAAAAGAATCGGAGGAAGGTGAACGCTTTATCTGCAGACAAGATCTCTAAGGTTGAGTAAGAAATTGACAATCTCATGACATAATTTTCGCCGCAGAACGAAGAACCCGCCGCACCATGGGGTTCTCACAATCCACTGCGTCCAGACACATGGCGCTGGAGGCATCAAGTGTATCCTACAAGTTTGTGAGCTTTCCGTTTGCTGCGCCAGATTCCAAAGTGTTCATCAAACATGGAACCTAAAACAAAAACACACTCGGTGACAAATGCAACAAAACCGCAAAGGTTGAAATTGCATAGTCGTTTGCTCTTTGAGCAGCCCAACAACTTCTAGAATGACTTTTCCCGGCTTAAATAAACCTTTCTGTGTCTCCCAAGTCTCGACTCAATTCGGCCTACAGTAATATTGTTGGTGACAAAAGCCAATAGATCCGTCTGATGATGGCCAGGGATTGAGCCCCCTCAGAATAAAAATATATTATGAAAGGCACGTCCACTTTACATGGGGCGAAGGAGGTGAACGAAAGGTATAGGGCTTAGCTTAGCAGCTGCCCAGCAGCCCAGCAGCCCAGCAGCAGCAACAACCAGCAACCAGCAGCCAGCAGCCAACAGCAGCGGCGCAAATATATAGTTCTATTTTTCACATGCTACTAGAAGCTGCTCGTGCACAAGTTGACCAAAAATGTTCAGCACAGGTCTACCAAGAACCTACAATATCATTCGAAAAAAATCAATGATGCACAATCAGTAATGCAACGATCTCTTTTTTGCATGTTTGTCAAGACAAAAAACTAGCATGTTAGCTGAGTTTTTCCTTTAGCAGTTTTGTATTGGGATGAGTTTCGCGCGCTGCACCTCTTGAGGGGAGCTACGTCATATTTTTTTCTACCGGTTACCTTTATATATATATATATATTCGTGATAGCGCTGCTCTTTTTGCAAGCAATAGGCTAGCTGACTAGCTCCGTCTGCGCAACCCTCTCAGCATTGACCGAAAACCAAGGTTTGCGCCGGCAAAACTGTGTGAATTTTGACAGGTCATTCTATATCATTCCTCCATGCGTTTCCTGCTTTGCTGCTGCTGCTGCTGCTGCCAAGTCTACCTGGCGAAAGTTTCCTTTTAGGGTGATCACACAAGTCGGTGATGATCTTTCTGAATCAGTATTTGGTCCCAGGAAATGCCCCACGAGGTTTTGTATAGTCGCACGGGGCGGATTGCCCACGCTCATTTTTTGGCTTGCCGCGAATGTCTGGCAGTCTGGGAGGCCTGACTTTGGAGATGAGCTTTCCCCCAAAAAACAAACAAAGCAGTTCAGAAGGAATCAACCACAGATTTGTTCCTCTGGCTTTGCTTTAACTTTAGATTTAGGACGGTTTCTGTATGACCTATCATGGGATTCATAAATCGATATATGTATATGACAGTAACAGTACAGAGCGCTGCTGACAGCGCAACGATCGGACCGGGCCACAAAGGACAAACGCCCGTTTTCGAACAGACAGCTCGAGCCCCGCCCTACCAGGAAGCAAACGGAAGTAAACAAGCTCTCAAGTGTAAACCCCATGCTTGCGCCCTGGCTGAAGAAGTGGAGGGTCGTCTTGCGGGCTCCAGCCTTCCTGAGGCTGTCGGCCAACTGCGCCAGCCCGTTGACCCACCGGAGCTGGTTCCCAGCCTTCACACCACAGTTCGCCGCTATGGTGAGCTCATAGCCAGCTCTGGAGTCCCGGAGTCCGTTAAGCGAGGAGAGACCAAGGCTCCTCCAATCTTCTGCGCCGCAGAGGCCAGGTTTCGAACGCCTGCGCTTTCCCAGCATCGGTCGCGGAGTTCGCCCCGACTTGCACTGGACCAGTGCAAATTGAACTTCTTCTCCTTGCAACAATGGAAGGTCCGATGCCCGTCAGGACACACCGAGGGCGCTCGACCGATCAGGTCGATTGCGTTGCGAGGCGCCTGCCCACGTCACCACAGTCACTGCCCTCCTGCCTGTGATGTGGTAGTTCTGGGCGCGGCCAACACTGGAGACAGGAGGGCAGTGCGTGGGTCCTCCGGGTTTGGTGTGTAGGGCCGCAGGCGGTGGATGGCAGAACTGACCATTTGCTGTTGAGCGTGAGGTGGAAGATTGCGCAGTAGTGGGGCGCCATGGATGTTGACCGTGAGCAGTCGTTGGACCACCGATTCCACCAAGTGACTGGACTGATCTTCGTCCACGGCGGTGGTGGCTGCAGGTCCCGTGAGGAGACTCCCGACGCCGGATCGATGGCGCCATTGTTGATCTCGCTCAACAGCAGTGAGGTCTCAGCCAAGAACTGCGGAGCGCTTCGAGTCGCCCGCCAGCTGATCGCCCTCAAAGCCACCCTCGACGAAGCTGCGTGGGGAAACGATCAAGCAAATTCATCAGGGACCCTCACGGACCCATCGGCCAAAAATTGAAAGAAACAACTACAACACGAAGAAGGATCAAAAAGGGCCCTGAGAGAGCGCAGTTGCCTTGGACTGTGCAAATTCTGTTCAACTGCGCCAAAGGTTGCTGCTTTGCATGCCTTGGCATTTAGTTCTATATCCAATATGATTTATTGGGCTTTGCCCCGGCACAGTAACAGTGACCACAGATCATACCACAAAAAAAGCACAGCAATTTAGCCATAGTTGGCATTAGGATGACTTTCATTTGCCCTTTCTAACGCTGGCTACATTAATCATGTGCTACAAAACCGGCAAGTCAACCCGATGCTTTTTTTCATCTGAGGGCAAGCAGTGAAGAAATGATCGACAATATCGATCCAGTCAAAAAGGCTTGGGGATTCTGCTGCCAGACAAAATGAGCTGGGCAGAGCTGGGCTCTGGCAGGCCGGGTAGAAGGGGAGGCAGAGGCCGGGCAGGCCGCCGGAACTGTGGGCGGCCCCGGTGTTCCAGGCTCGGGGGGGGCGGGCTGCCCTTTAAAACAAAAGAAAGCTGGAGGCCCGCGATTTTTAAACGGAAAATGAAACACAAAAAAACACCCAAAAAAAGCACAAAAAACACAAAACACACCACAACTTAGTTGATTTTTTGTGCTTTTTTGTGGTCTGATTTGTGCTTTTTTTTTGGTGCTTTTTTTTGTGGTATGACTTGTGGTCTTTTTTGTGTTTTTTTGTGGTATGATTTGTGATTTTTTTGTGCCTTTTTTGTGGTATGACTTGTGGGTTTTTTGTGCTTTTTTTTTTTGTGGTATGATTTGTGTTTTTTGTGCTTTTTTTGTGGTATGATTTGTGCTTTTTTTGGTGCTTTTTTTGTGATATGATTTGTGCTTTTTTTTGTGCTTTTTTTGTGGTATGATTTGTGTGTTTTTTGTGCTTTTTTTTTGTGGTCTGATTTGTGCGTTTTTTGTGCTTTTTTTGTGGTATGATTTGTGCTTTTTTTGTGCTTTTTTTGTGATATGATTTGTGATTTTTGTTGTGCTTTTTTTGTGGTATGATTTGTGCTTTTTTTGTGCTTTTTTTTGTGATATGATTTGTGCTTTTTTTTGTGGTATGATTTGTGATTGTTTTTGTGCTTTTTTTGTGGTATGATTTGTGCTTTTTTTGTGCTTTTTTTTGTGGTATGACTTGTGGTTTTATAAAATCAAAGGTGGGTGGCACGAGACAAGGCCATGTGCATTGGTTTTATGACTTTTGTGGTCTGATTTGTGCTTTTTTCTGTGCTTTTTTTTGTGATATGATTTGTGCCTTTTTTGGTCTTTTTGTGGTATGATTTGTGCTTTTTTTGTGCTTTTTTTGTGGTATGACTTGTGGGTTTTTTGTGCTTTTTTTTGTGGTATGATTTGTGCTTTTTTTGTGCTTTTTTTGTGGTATGATTTGTGCTTTTTTGTGCTTTTTTTGTGATATGATTTGTGATTTTTTGTGCTTTTTTTGTGGTATGATTTGTGCTTTTTTGTGTTTTTTTTGTGGTATGATTTGTGACTTTTTTTGTGCGTTTTTTTGTGATATGATTTGTGCGTTCTTTTGTGCTTTTTTTTGTGATATGATTTGTGCTTTTTTTGTGCTTTTTTTGTGATATGATTTGTGCCTTTTTTTTTTGTGCCTTTTTTTGTGGTATGATTTGTGTGTTTTTTTGTGCTTTTTTTTGTGATATGATTTGTGCTTTTTTTGTGCTTTTTTTTGTGGTATGATTTGTGACTTTTTTTGTGCGTTTTTTTGTGATATGATTTGTGCTTTCTTTTGTGCTTTTTTTGTGATATGATTTGTGCTTTTTTTTGGTGTTTTTTTGTGCTATGATTTGTGCTTTTTTTTTGTGCTTTTTTTTTGTGGTATGATTTGTGATATTTTTTGTGCTTTTTTTGTGGTATGATTTGTGCTTTTTTTTGTGGTATGACTTGTGGTCCAGGGCGGAAAAAAGCACCAAAAAAAGCACAAAAAAACACGGGGATTTGAGCAATTTTTTTGAAAATTTGGGGTGGGGGCCGGGAGCGACGAGGTGGGGAGCCGGGAGCGACAAGGTGAGGAGCCGGGAGCGATGGGTGGCGAGCCGGAAGCCAGGGGGTGGAGCAGGGAGCCAGAGCCAATTTGGACTTGGCTCTCATCCCTTCCTTTCTTTCTTTCCTCTTTCCTTTGGCTGTGAGAGCACGCAATCCTGGCCACCTGCTACCGTTCCAGTCTTGAGCCATCATATCATAATTTGAATTGCCACTTGAGATTGACAAATTAGTGAAGGGATTGGGATGATACTGGTTGTTGTTGGTTTGCAATTATGTTCAGATTTGTGTTCTTTTGAGTTAACCCGCCCACTACTCCAATCATTTCGCGTTTCCTAGACCAGAAATTACAATCCAATTTCCTTTAATGACTTTGAATATGATTATTGTTTTTGGGGGTATGGTTTAAGGGCCCTGACCCTTTACGACTGTTACTGTGGGGGGCAGGGCCCAAATGATTTATTAATATGGGCAAACTTGAGTGTTGCGTTTTCCCGAAGTACAGTACATGTTCAGCAAACTTTGAGCAGCTTCCTTCAATGGTGACTCCATGCAATTGGCAGGCCTCACCCAGCGTGTAGCTGGACCATAGAGCCTTTGGCATTACCCGGACGTCCATGACATAGACCTGCGCGCGACGAGAAAGTCATCGGCCTCACCTGCTTTGACATTGCGCACTGCGAAGCATCGATTGCACGGCATTGGGGTATTGCCATGTTTTTGCTAAGGAGAGGTAGCTATCTAGGTAGCTAGTAGAAGCAAGGGTGTCGCTAGTAGCTTAAGAAGCAACTACCTACTCAACGCTTCTTCAAGGAAGCTCCCCCTGCCTGAGGGCGGGGGGAGATTCCTTGAAGAAGCGCTCGCACTATTCATTTGGTTCCTAGATCTTTAGGGAAACTTGTAATTATTGCCTTTTGAGACTGAACTTGCAATTATTGCCTTTTGAGACTGATGATGTTCTTCTGCCCCCTGCGTCTCGTAGATCACCTGCAGCGCAAGAGTGAGAGTAAGAGCAAGAGAGCGAGAGAGAGGGACAAGTGGAAAGAATAAAGCAAAACAAATTGCAGCCACCATTCTTTCATAAATGAAAGCGCCGAAAAGCGGAGGGCATGAGCGCATCTTAATGTCGTATACGTTGTTTGGGTTTTTGCGCAGCGTAGCACCGTGCTCAAGGCCACCACTGCATGTACGGGCTGCTTCCCAACGAATGGATCCAGCGACAAAGTACGACTCCACCTGCATCAACACACGAACACGTCAACGGTGTAAACACACTATGCTTTTGCTTGAATTGCGTTGTCTTTGCATCATTCCTGAGTTTTGTTTCTTGAAAATAGAAATGCGTTCCTTGCAAAACATGTTGAGGGATATAAAGTTGGAAGCGGAAAGGGGCTGGTGGATCACACTTTGTCATTCGCTCTACAAATCATTATGGTAAATTATGGTCAATTATCATCTCCAAAGGTCGCTTTCTAGCGCCGTCAGGAAGTCTGCTGGTCGCGCCCCAAGCAGAATCGGTGCTCAGGTCAGCCAGATTGCAAAGCCACTCATCGTGGAATCCCAAGAGGAATTAAAACAGTTCGAGGCTCATTCACTTAACCATTCGGTCGGATCACTTAGTGGTTGCATCACTGAGCAAACCATGTGTCCATCACAGAGTTTCGAAGTTTTGTAGTGGCTTGTTTCCATGGCAGCCATGCCTGGGTTTTCCTGTGATAGGAATGCGAGTTTGCGCTCAACCACCCAGAGGTTCCTTCCAAAAATATGTTTTTCTTGAAATGCAAGGTACCCTGATTCGGCACCGCGCGCGAATAATTTACAATTCGGAACAAACATGGTAGTCTCTTTTTTTAGAGTGCGACGCGCCACACCGTCCCGCCGCATTGCGCGCAACTAAGTTTACAGGACGGCGGGCCATTTCTTGAAATTCAACAGCCTCAAGTGAATTGAAATGGGTTTGGCTGACGGCTGGAGAGCTAAGGAACCCACATCAGTGGTAATTTGCGCAAACTCCACGCTCGCAAGTCCAAGAGTTGCGCTGGCCTTGGCGTCGAACCAATGGCGGTTACGTTGTTGTTGGCACTTGCAAGGAACTTGGCAATAATTGCAGAACAAAAAATGTTTTAAAAAAATTGGCAATTCCGCGCATAATGGTTTCCTCTTTCCATTGTTATTTTCCCTTCCTCCCTTCCTTCCTCTTTCTATTCCTTTATGTTTCCACTTTCATTTTTCCAACATCCACAAGCAAATCCTTTTGTCAGGTCCAAGCCCCCAGATTGCAAAGGTGAAGACTGGCCCACCAGGAGATGCCTCGATTTGACTGACTTGGCCCTTCAGCCGAGCATCGCTTCACAAAGTTGACAGAATCCTGTTGTGTCAGACTCCAGCGAAAGTCGGCCCACCACCATTCCAGACCTCCTGGCCGGCGTCACCAAATGTTCAGGTGTAGTAGTTCTGAAGCAGTGATGAGCATGTGGGCTCTTGTTGCGCGACACTCATCAAAGTTTCACTTGACCTTAAGCGTCATGAACAATCATTGTGCCTTGCAAAGAGAGTTGCGTGGCCGCCTCACCCTCAGCGGCTTGATTGGTGTTTCTTTGACGTGAACTGCGTTCTGGCGCTTAATCTTTTCTTCACATGCTGTTTCACTTGGACGCAAGGGCCTAGGCCGAATTCCCCCTGCCCACTTGCTGATGCGCTTTTGCTGCATCATGACAACCCTGAAGCCAGGTGGGGGGCAGTATCGAAAGGCACTGCTTTGGCGACAAACGCCGCGACGGACCCGGTCAGCCGGCCGGGCGACCGGATCCTGGCAACTCAGAACCTCAAAGCCTGCATGGAGGCCAGGTGGGCCGCACCCGCGGGCGGGTTTTATCGCAAAAGTGCACCCGAAGGACGCAATTGATTTGCGTATAATGCATCCTGACAAACCCTGGGCAAAGAACAGTTAGGTCACCTGAACAATGAAGGACAAAACGCTAGTTTTAGGCTGACATGATAGCACTGCGCAGCAAAGCTGCGAAGCAACCAAACGGAGCCAACAAGACCGCGCAGCCACGGAGACCTTGAGCCAAAGGGAGCACCAAGCGGTATATGTGGAAAGGTTGACACAGCGGTTGGGAGCGGCAAATGGATCGTGCTTTGGCAAGCTGAGACTGATTCGTACCCAGCTCCCAGCTCCCATTCAGCAGGACGTGGCCCACGCTAACTTTCCAGCGTTCCTCCGGCTCCCAACGCGACGCCTAAAGCTCAAACCGCCTGACTGGCCTCTAAGACTCCAATCACTGCGCAGACTCCAAAGTCGCGGCCGGAGTATCTCTCAAGCGCTTCTTCTAGAATCGCCTCTAGCAAGAAGGCGAAGGCGCACGCGCAGAACAAGACAACAGGGAAGGTGACGTCAAGGTAGAGCCATTCCCACCTCGTCTTAGACAAAGCTGACCTTCACTGTCCACATGCCTCACCCTTGTAAGTGGGGAGGCCACGGCCACGTAGCCCAAAACAATCAAAGCTGTCGACTTCGCTGCGTCCAAAAGGTGCCACTGTCGAACTCTTGGGGCTGGCGGCGTGCTCAAGGGAAGGCTGGTTCTATCTACTGATCTTGGAACTGTTCCGACGATGAAATGGTTTAAGAACCGTGCGCCTCCTCATTCCTATGAGACTATCTGCTACCACACCCTTTTCACTACCACTTGGGCGGTCAACCAACAATTATATAGCTGCTTGACGCCTATCGCAATCTAGTTCCCTGAATTAATCTACTTTGAATAGCAACGACGTTTATGGCGAGCTGCCCCACTTTTAGTCAAGGACAAAACAAAAGTAAGCAGACTTGTACAATGACATGTTCGATATCCAATCCGCCGACAACCTTGTGCACTTGGCCTCTCAAGACACTGACTAGCCGACGAACAGATTGTCAACAAATAACATCAAGTAACCACAAATTGCGGCGCTTGCTGCGCGCTGCTTTCCGCAACTCGCGTGTATCATTTGAAGTGCATTTGCAGGGCTCTCTATGATCCTCCCAACTTGTGCCAGCTAGACATCCCAAAAGTGCCGGGCAGCCTGGCAGTTCCAAACGTACAAAACGGATCAAAAGGAATGCTCAGGTCACGGTACACAGAAACAGTAATGTGAATGGCCAGAGGCCTTGCGACTGTAGCCAGATGGCAAACTGATGTCTGCAATATTGGGAGCAGCACTCGGGTCCTGGAGCCGAGACAAAACATGCGAAATTCTTCCGCAAAGCTTCCAAGTGTTTACGAAGAACCGTGTCATCTATGGAGGCTCACGGAATGCTCACCTCGTGCACAAGGGTGTTGTCAGCAGCCCATATAGGAGCTACCACGGTCGGCCTCTTTTCGGGCTGTCATCCCGGCTGTAGAGTAAGCAACCATTTATATATGTAGGACCTTATCCTGATTTCAGCTGATCAGTCTAAAGCATCTTACGTGGAGCCCATCTCATCCTCCAAGAAACTGTCTTACAGTATGAATTGCTGTCCGTGCTAAGTCGTAACACTGACCCGGGTGTGCATCTTGGACTGGCAAAGGTTCTGTGAACTGTGAAAATTAAAACAGAAAAGTACAGTTGCAATGTGTGTATATATATATATATGGGAATGGGAGTTGATCTAAATTCCTTTATCCGGGATCCGTCATTTTCGCCAAAAAAAATTACTTTAGCCAAACTTTCGCCTTCCTGCGTTTTTATCTTTCGCCGAAGTACGTTGTATTTATGTGTGCCATGTATGTTGTGCTTTGTTCACGTCAATGGCTTCTTCTTTACTGGCAAACACAAAATAGAAGCTTCACTGTTTGTCAGCATGTGTCTTCTACTTAATCGTTGCCACCCTGTACGTCTCTTTGTTTCTCCTGGGTGTCAGCAAGAATCAAAATTGCAAGAATCACTGTGGTAGCTGGTCACTCAAACTTACTCATAATGGGCTGGGGGTCAGATGTGGCAGGGTGAACTTTCGCCAATCTTGAGCTGAACTTTCGCCAAACTTTCGCCTTTTTTGCGGGGTAGAGTTTTGCGGCAAAGCCACCCCCCCAAAGCAGGAGCAGGAATAGTAGTAGTAGTAGTAGTAGTAGTAGTAGTCGTGGTGGTGGTGGTGGTGGTAGTGGTAGTGGTAGTGGTAGTGGTGGTAGTAGTAGTAGTAGCAGCAGCCGCAGCAGCAGCAGGTTATCTAACTTCCACAGCTCATCTAACTTCTGAGTCACTGCCACCAGCTGTTCAGGAAGCAAATGAACATTCATACAAAAGTACAAATTTAATCTTTCGCCAGATCTTTCGCCAAAAATAACTATTTTCGCCAACTCGAGAAAAAACTTTCACCAAATGAGATTTTGATATGTTCCGGGTCATCGTCATACACAATTCTGTCTAGGACCATATGTGTATATGTTGTGAACTGTGCAGATGCAGCGTCCGCCGGATCCTTGGATGTTCAACCCTCCGGCACGAGTCCGGGGCGGGAGAGGCGGGTCATGAGACTTGAGCAGGAAAGGAAAACCAGGAGTTAGGTGAACAGGGTTCATTGTGTTTAGGACAGGGTCCAGGTAGGTTCTTTGTGGTTTTGGGAAGGTTCCATTTGGTCAGAATCACATTGGTAGCGGAGCCCCCAAACATAGGGGGCAGGTTTTCTTAGGATTCCACCACCTTCAACTTTCGGTGTGTGTGAGCCATGCCGTCGGGGACGGATGGCAGTGCGGGAGCGACAGATGGGGGCAGCGGCGAAGGCCGCACATCATTGCCGACTAGCCAGTTGCCATGGGGACAAATTCCTCATTTCACCGCTGGCGTAACCGATCATGTTTCTGCATTCGATTTGGCCAGAGGATGCAATATCCCACCTGGCACCTCGAGCGGCACTTCAGTGCGACCCCGTGGCCTTCAAGAAGGTATCCAAGATGGTTCCCGATCGTTTGAAGAGCAAGGATGGCTGTGAAGCAATCCTCAATGCATTGGGGATGCAGTGGGGCCGCTTTCAAAGTGAGGATCGGTATGTGAAGTTCGAACGAGCATTGTTCTTACCACCCAGAAGCCAGATGAGGGTAACGACAGTTACATTGCAAGGCATGAAGCCTGTTTTGAGGAGATCCTCCAGAAGGACAAGGGTGTCACACTGGAGGAAATACGTGCCTATGTGATGATCAGGCACTCTCAGCTGACTGGAGATGAGAAGAAGCGCATCATTGTTGACAACAAAGGCATCCTCACCTACGACTCCACTCGTGATGCCATGAGATTGCTAGGGTCCAGATTTTTCCAGGACCTGCAGGGAGGGGGCAACAAGAAGTGGAAGACTTACGATGTCGATACTGTAGATGAGCAAGAGCCGGTGTACACCGCCATGTCAGGCGATGATGCAGTGGTTGAAGAACAGGCCTATCAGGTCATGCTGGAACAGGGCGATGAAGACGCCATTTTCACCAACGACTTCGAGGACCAGATCATCGAGGCGGTTCAAGAGTCAGGTGATTTGGCCCAATGCTTCCTGTCCTATCAGGAGGCGAGAGCTCGCCTTCGAGAGCGTGCCAGACCAGACACAGAGGATTCTGGCCACCTCGCGGAAATCCCAAAGGGAAAGGATATTCCAGCAGTGGAAAGAAAGGTGGCAAGGGAACCACTCCTTTCCAGCCCAGGAGGACGTTAGCAGAGCGCATAGCCAATTCAACATGCAGGATCTGCGGGCATTGGAAGGGCATTGGAAGCGGGAGTGCCCGCAACGTCAGGATCGTGGAGATCGCTAGACCGAGATGGCCACCATGGCAGAGGACCTCACCTATGAGAACCCATCCGAGCTCCCCGAAGACCTGCCGGATGAGATTCAGGAGACTTGTCAAAAGAGTTTTTCTCATTTGAAGTTTTATGCCACCCCAATTTATAGTGAAGATATACATGAAGGAACCCACCTGACATTGGGGAGAGCCCATGAAGAGTGTGTTTGACGAGTGTTTGACGGTGTTGGATGGTAGAGATTTTCGAAAGAAGTTGACCTTGGCTCTCACCAACGTGGCGAGGCAGCGAAATGAACAGATGTCAAGACGATCAGCCGGACCGCCACAAGCCGAGAGCTTGAGTCAGCCTTTCTCCATCAATCAATCTTCACTGACCTCTCGCGAGACAAACGTTGCAGAGGAAACCAGTGGAGAAGCCATTTTAGACACTGGAGCAAGTCGAACGATCATTGGTAGTGAGAGAGTTCCTGGTTTGCTCAAGGCTCTTCAGGGGATTGAGGTTCAGAGAGGGCCCTCAAGGTGTGTGTTTCGTTTTGGAAACAGTGGGTTGCTCCATAGTGAAGAAGCACTTTTTCTGAGAAGATTTGGAAAAGGCTGGCTCCGCGTGGAGATCGTGCCAGGAAGCACCCCCTTTTTGATTTCCACTGCTGTCATTGAAGGCATGAAAGGTATCCTAGACGTTCATGAAGGGATCATGAGTTTTCATGGGAGTAAGGATCATCTGAAACTCAGACAGGTTCGAAAGAAACTCAATTGTGTGAACGTTCGTGAATTGTTGTGTCTTCGCTTTTTCGATGGAACAGGAGACACGTGTTTACACTTACACACTCATGTCGAGACGGCAAACGACACAGATGACAAACCCAAACCAGACCTGCATACTTGTGAGGAAACAACGAACGATACAGACGAGAAACCCAAACGGGACATGCATGTTGAATTCAACACCCCTCCAGAGAAAGATGAGACAGAGTTGCAACAGACCACAGACTTGCGAGAACAAGAATCGGATCACATTTCATTTTGTGGGCCAACTCATGCAGCCCTCCAGCGAGATCAAGAACATCCGCCGACTTGTCAGTGCACGGACGCGTCGACTCATGGCTCTCCGAAAGACCACTCCCCAGTATCAACTGGAGGCCTTGTCAGGAGAGGAGGACGAAGGGTTGGTGCAGGAGAGTCATCAACCTCACACCTACACCTACAAGGTGCCGACAGGGATCCAGAACTTGTACCAATGGGGCGTCGAAACGTTCCAGTCAGGGAAACACAAGGGGAAGACTTTTCAGGAGGTCTACGACCAGGACAGCAGATACACCCAGTTCATCCTGCACAATTCCCGACTGACATCCCACGACATGCTCAGTTATCAGAACTTCATCAAGGCCCAGAATCTCAGAAGAAGATGCTGGCTCGGGAGATGCTTCAGCGCCCCATCCTTCCGAAGGCAACAGCTCATCGCCATTCTGCAGTGAGCTCGGGAGCCATCCCGAACAAGAATGTCAAGTACCAGGGGCAAGCCATGGGATCCGAGGCCGAGTGGAGTCACGTGGACAGCGAGACTTCTCTCTCGATGAGTCCAGAAGCCCTCAAGAGGGGATATGCTCAGACCAGCGTGACCAGTCCAATACAGTGGACGGGAGATCAGCAGAAGGTTCAGGAACTCCAGACCCAGATTGCAATCCTTCAGAGAGAGCTGGCTCAGCATGCACCACAGCAGACCGACCAGCCCGAGGTTCCATGAGAAGGGAACGTCGTGGCGCTTTCAATTCGAATCACCGTACTGGAACACAGATGAGGTTCATAAGAAGTGTCAGGAACTCATTTTTAAGATTGAGGACGGGTTGTCCAAATTGCCCCGAAAGTGTGTCGCTGATCAAAGACCACCTCAGTCTGGGTGTTCCCGAGTCCTCCACGATCGGCCAGTTGATTGTCTTGAGGTTTATTGTTTCAAAAATTCCCAATTTGACCCAACAAATGAATGGCTTAGGGGGAAAGCCTTGCGATTTACCCGCGAAGATGGGGATTTGACCACCTCAGAAGGCATCAACAAATTGTGTACTTGGATTCATATGTATGAACCCACTCACATTTGGGCATCACCTGATTGCAAACATTGGGGAGGGTTCTCACGACTGAACATGACTCGAAGTAGTGATTCGAAACGGAACGACACATTTTGCAGATGAGGGAACAGGAAAGAGAGCATTTGACTTTGTGTAATGAGCTCTATTGGCACCAGGTTTGTGCAGGTAGACATTTTCATTTAGAACAACCACAGGGTTCAGAACTCATGAAACAGTCAGAAGTGTATGATGTTGCACTGGGAACGATGCCGGCGTCATTTGACCAATGTCGAGTGGGCGGGTTGCGACTACCACAGGACGATCGATTTCTCAGGAAGAGAACCATTGTGAATATAACGTCAAGACACATGCGCAGCAAACTTCATCGCAGATGGTGCCGACATGATCATGAACATCGACGGATAGAAGGAAGTTTTGCATACAAAGGAGACCGACACCAAGTTTCAGCGTATGCTGCTCACTATACTCAGGTATTTGCCAAAACCGTAGCCAAAGCCATGCTTGAAACATGTTCCATGAAAGAGGATCCCTTGATTGTTGCTGAGCTTTGGGCTGGTTTTGAAGCTTCCACAGAGCACAAAAGATCTCGAGAGTCCCGAGAAATCGTGATGGACTCTCTCCGGCTGAAACGTCGTAGATGCGATTTTAAACAGCCATGTCCCGCCGCTTTTGCACCAGTGGAGCCACCTCTATCGTGGCAGGAGGCCTCCAAGATAACCCCCCGGGTTGGTGTTCGAAATTTCTGGGAGGGGGACTTTTTCCAAAAGGTTCAACAGGCCCTTCCTGAGATGAAGGTTCAACTGGTGGTCACGTGTCGGGGCACAGATCGTTTTCGGACCCCCAGCAAAGACGAGGATGTAAGGGATCTGAGTTTGAGGAAAACTGTCTATGTCCATCGTGTTTCTGGTGAGGTAATTGATGTTGGGGATCCGGAAGAATGGAAAAAGCTGTCAAGGTTGAGGCGAATCGGGAAGTCTCTCCCTGACTATCTTTGGAAAACCTTTTCAGTCCATTGAACAAGAAAAGGAAGAAGAACCTAAATGGACTAGTCACGTAGGATCCAAAGTAAATGTTCACGCCATTCCCAATCCACCGGATCAAGAGTGGGCACCCCGACCCATTGCCGTGTCAGGTCCTGCCTTTCTCAGTTTGACACCAGAGGAAAAGAGGGATATTCAGAGACTCCATCAAACCTTGGTCACCCTGGTCCCGATCTGTTGGAAAGTTTCTTAGGGAAAGGGGGGGAAGTGATGCGGTGTTGAACGGGGTGAAAGATTTTCAATGTCCAACCTGTGCTGAGAATCAAGATGCACCTCTCCTTGCACGTCCCAGCTCAATTCATCGAGAGCTGGATTTTAATGACGAAGTTGGAGGGGATGGAGCATGGTGGAAGAATGGAAGAGGGAACTCATTCCACTTCATGCAGTTCATAGATGAAGGGACATTGTTTCATGTTGGAGCACCCAGTGGTAGGACAGTAGCTGATCAGATTAGATTGTTTGAAGATGTTTGGCTTCAGTGGGCGGGTCCATGCAAGTTGTTGTACCTTGATCCTGCAGGGGAATATGTGAACAATGAATGGGCCCAGTTTCTCCAGCGTGAAAACATAAAAGTCTCTTTGAGTGCGGGTGAAAGTCATTGGCAACTTGGCCGCTGTGAACGTCATGGGCACATCATTAAGAACGTGTTAGATCGTATGGATAAGGAGACACCAATTGATTCAGAGGAGGAGTTGCGTTTGTGCCTCAGACAAGCGTTTGCTGCCAAGAATGCCTTGAGCCGAATTGCATTCACGCCCGAACAAGCTTTACTTGGGAAATCCAGACACCTCCCAGGGTCACTGACTGTGGATGAAAATGTCAGTCAGCGACAACCCAGGGGGTCAATGGTTTCTCAAGAGTTTGGCACGCCGGGAACAGGCTCGCAAAAGCTTTATTGCCGCCGACAATGACAACAGCTTTCGAAGGGCCCTTTTGAGGAGAACACGCCCCAGTAGGACTCAATACCAGAAAGGGGACTGGGTATTGTATTGGCGTAGGAAGAATGCGGGGCGGAAGGAAAGGGGTAGGTGGCATGGCCCTTCCCAGGTGATTGTAGTTGAGGGAGATCGAGTCGTGTGGTTGAGTCATTGTGGACGGCTGATCAGGGCAAGTCCAGAGCACCTCCGACCAGCTTCTCTAAGAGAATATCATCTTCTTCCTAGAAATGAAAGTGGAGAAGTTGTTGAAGAGAAATTGATTGAAGAGAGAGGTCCGAGAGAGTTTGTTGATTTGGACGAATTGCCAGAAGCTGATCCAGTGCAACAAAAGTCATCCATTGACGCAAGCGAACAGCCTGAAATCGAAGTTTCACCACCTTCCACCCAGGATGAGAGGTTGGAACAGGAACCTGAAGATTTAAGTGACTGCACCCCAACTGTTCCTGACCCGATGGAAGTAGATGGTGTGAATGTCCCTCTTCCCGAAGAAGAGGATGACGAGTTGTTTGCTTTTGGAGATGACATTCCTCTGACAGATACGGAGCCCACCTACGAAATCCATTTTAGAGTTTTTCATGCACTCAAGTTGCAAAGGTTTGTAGTGTTTGGGAAACGTATGGGGTGACTCATGCGAAGAAGGAGAAAGTAGAGCCGCAAAGCAGAAGGAAGTGAAGGCTTGGCTTGACCATAAAACTGTCAAGCGTGTGGCACAAGGTACCTTGCGACCCGAAGAGGTCATGAGGTGCCGTTGGATCCTGTGTTGGAAACCTCCTGAACAACCAGGAGGTCAAAGACGAGCTAAGGCTCGACTGGTGGTTCTTGGATTCACCGAAGCAGGTATCTCCCATATACCCAATGACGCTCCCACCCTCTCTAAGCAAGGGAGGATGCTTGTGGTTCAGACAGTGGCTAGTAGGGGTTGGGAACTAGTCAGTTTTGATGTATCCACAGCTTTCTTGAAAGGAAAAGGGGACGGTAGAAATTTGGGAATCCAAGCCCCCGAAGAATTGGCCACCGCATTACAGATGTCCAGAAGCGATCAATGCCAACTTCAAGGCGGTGCCTACGGCCGTGTTGACGGACCCTACCTTTGGTATAAGTCTTTCAGAGAGACACTTGAAAGTCATGGTTTTGTTTGTAGCCCTTTTGACAGTTGTGTTTTCTCTTTGGTGACAGAGGGTCCCAATCAACAACCCCGGGTTCGTGGTCTGTTGGGAATTCATGTGGATGATGGCATAGGAGGAGGGGATGATTACTTTTGCACCGCGCTCCAACAAATCCAAAAGGTGTATAGCTTTGGAGCTTTTCAGAAAAGGACCGTTGTTTTCTGCGGCGTGCGATACTTTCAATGGGATGATGGATCAATAGAAATGGACCAGAGGGAGTACCTAGAAGAGAATCTCCCCTATCCAGATTCCCAAACATCGCCGAGCAGAGCCTCTTTCGCCAGTGACAGAAACGGAACGACAGGAAATCAGGCAACTTTGTGGATCTTTGCAATATGCTTCAGTCAACACTCGTCCTGATCTAGCGGCTAAGATTGGGGAAATTCAGTCTCGGGTAACCCGTGCTACTGTTGGGGATGGCTTAACGTTGAACAGGATTTTGCACGAAGCAAAGACAAACCCAGTGTGCCTGCATTTGGTTCCGATTCCAATCGAAGAGCTGACATTTTGCACTTTCAGTGACGCTTCTTTTGCCACAAACCGCGACAGCAGTTCACGACAGGGGACCATAGTTTTTGTGACTGATGGAAATTTGGCAGAGAACCGTGTGGGGGTTGTCTGTCCTGTGGTATGGAGCTCGAAGAAAATTGCAAAGGTAGTAAGATCAACCCTGTCCACAGAAGCCGTCGCATTAAGCTCTTGCCTGGATAGAATGTCCTGGCTGCGTTTATTGTGGGAATGGTTGAAAAATCCCGGAGCAAATGTGATGGAACCTGAGGAAATGTTGGCCAAGGCGCCTCTCGCATCCATAGTCACAGATTGTAAATCTCTATACGACGTCTCGACAAATACATCCACCCCGACTTGCGAAGAGTATCGGACATGTTTGGAATGCATTCTCATAAGAGAGAGGCTTCGAGAAAATTGTCGGTTAAGGTGGGTAAACTCCCAAACCCAGTTGGCAGACTCCTAACTAAAGCTATGGATGCATCAATGTTGAGGCAATGTCTGGCAGAAGGTCGCTACAGTCTCTTTGATGAGACCTCTGCACTTAAAGAACGTGCTGACCGTAGACATAGACTAGCTTGGTTGAAGGGATCTAGAAAAACAGACGAGAACATACAAAGCTAGAAAATGGTTGGTATGTGAATTGTGCAGATGCAGCGTCCGCCGGATCCTTGGATGTTCAACCCTCCGGCACGAGTCCGGGGCGGGAGAGGCGGGTCATGAGACTTGAGCAGGAAAGGAAAACCAGGAGTTAGGTGTACAGGGTTCGTTGTGTTTAGGACAGGGTCCAGGTAGGTTCTTTGTGGTTTTGGGAAGGTTCCATTTGGTCAGAATCACAATATGTATACTGCATATATATATATATACACGTATACACATATATATAGTATTATATGATTGCTTCTGCTTGCAACGGTGTCCAGGCGACTTTGGTACAAGTATGAGAGGGAGAGAGAGAGAGGGAAAAATGAGAATGAAAATGAGAACGAAAATGAAGCTTACACACTGTGCGAAGCAAAAACGATGTTTTTCCTCTATGGGATTGAGCCTCAAGTTAGCGGTATTCGCTTCTCGATTTGTGCGTGTCATCCGTGGGCGACTGTCGGTGAGGGATATTCTGTCACGCCCCCATCGCCCAGGCATTTCACGCACATTTCCAAATGCAGTGCTCCATCAAAATGTGGGCACTTTTCTGAAAAATTGATCTTTTGACCCTTCTTGCAAACCCTGTAGTTCAGGCTTTGCTTCATGAGCTTTAGCCCATGTTGTGTGGCTACTTGGGCTTCTGCGAAAGCCATCTCCCTTTGTTCTTTCACCTGTTCGATCGTCTGTTCCAACTCCTCGATGTATGTGTCGAGTTGGAACAGTTTGTTCTTCATTTCTTCATTCTCCTTTTCACATTTCTTCAGGGCTTCATGATCTGCCCAGCAGCAGGCTTGTGTTGCCTTCTCCTTCATCCCACCGGTGGTCATGTACTTCATGATCTCCCTGATCACCGGCTTCATGCTGGACATGATGTAGCCCCATATCACGTAGATTGTCTTGTTGATCAATGTGCGCCGCAGCCACTCCACCAGGCCCAAGGCTTCCACTATGGCGCATAGCCACAACATCATCCACTGCAATCCTTGTTCATCCTCTTTCTCGTTCTCCTCAAGGATGTTGGTTGCTGCTGCCTGGTCCATCGTTGCCATCATCAGCTACAACCCGATGTGAAGGTCTTTGTTCTTCGCCACCTCCTTCAGTCCTTTCTTCATTTGCTCTCGGTGTTCAAGTTCCTTGTACTCCTCTTCTCCAACTCTTTCTCCTCCGCCATCTTCAGCGTGTAGAGGAGTCCCATCACGCGCTTCTTTGTCAGGCCTTGTCCCTATGTCTGCGCAATTCAACCCTGTTGGGATGGGTCCGACGCTGGGGATCTTCTCTTTCTCCTTCTGCTGAACCCACAAGAGCGACGCGTCCAGGTGTCGGACACGGCCTATGCCCTGTCGTTGAACCATCGCCCTTGCAGCTGAGCTGTCGGACCGCACCTTCATTTCACACTTTTCTTCTGTGATCTTCTCCCACAGGTTCTTGATGAGCGTCCATCCGATGATCCTGCTACCACAGCCACAAATTCTGACTCCCCCGACGAAAGGGATATTGCCTTCATGGGCTCTCACCTTTGACTCCATGAGGTTCCCATCGATGAACACTTGGAAGGACGCGGCGCTTCTCCGATCATTTCGATCGCCGGCATAGTCTGCATCTGTCACCACTTCCAAGAGGTCCAGGAGTGTCTCCTTGTCTTCCACCTCGTCTGAGACCAGCCCCGGTACAGGGTGAAGTCTCTCTTCAGGTAGGAGAATCGCTCTCCCATCAAAAATGGCCCTTTTCTCCTCGACGCTCCATTTCTTCTTCATCTTGAGGAAGTCCACAAACCATGGCCTTCTCGTCAGCGACCATGAAGACGTCGTCCACATGCACTGTGATGTATATCACCTTGTGGATCATCAGCAGTGTAAGTTGCATGATGTCCTGCTCCATGCCGAACTGCTTTGCGGCTCCAGTGAAGAGTTGAAACCACTGGGATGATGCTGTTCGTTGTCCTGGCAGGCACCATGAAGTGCTTGAAGACGTTTAGCATCAAATTGATGAGCATCTTTGGCAGTACTAGCATTGACATAGGCGCGAATGTTTGCTACTTAAACTGTCTGGCCACCAAACGCGCTCACCTGAACCATCCTCCACGCTCGACCCTGTACAGTAGACGAACTTTGTGGAGATCAGGTCCGGCTTCACTTCCTCCATCACTGGGACGCTCACCATCCTGTCCACCTCATTGCTCTTCGCTTCCTGATCCAGCATCCTTACATGTTCATCTGTCGCGATTAGTGGTTCCTCTTCTTCTCCTCCATCCCCTTGCAGCTCCTCAGTCACCTCCTCTGGCACCATCTCGTAATCGAACTCTTCATCTCCATGTGCCTCAATGCTTTGTATCCCAGCAAAATGCGGTGGGTACAGCCTTGCCATCTTTGTTGGTGATGCTGCGGGGTGCGTTTCTGTTCCTTCATCTCTCGGCCTTGACGCATTCGATGCCATCGCTACGTCTACTTTTTCCTCCTCTTCTTGTACCTTCTGTCTCTTTGCGGCTTCATCCTGAGACTCCCTTTTCTCATGGCCTTTCCTTGGTGATTCTGTCCCCTCTGCCTCTTCTTGCGCTCCCTCGTCTGCTGGCCTCTTCGTCCTTGGAGTCTGTGGCGCCACTCCTGGTGTTGTTGGTGCTCCTGTTGCTCCAATGGCAGGTGTCTTCGGTTGTCCATGTAGTCCTGGGGCTGGTGTCACTACACCTGCAGCAATGGCTTCTGAGATTGCTTTAAGCTCCTCTTCAGTTGACTCTGCTTCCAGTGTTGGTTGTCGATATCGTTGGGCTTGTCCTCCATGCCTCATCAAAATGACTTGTGGTGAGTAGCTCCCTGGTGGGCCTTTTGCAACCACCAAGCTTTCCTCGGGCGCGCATCTTCTGATTGTTCTTGATTCGAAGGCTCCCTCAGGTGTGAGGATCACATGTTGATCGTTCCAGACTAGGTATCACTGGCTTGTACTTGACTAGGCGCTTGAAGAGCACGGTCTCCTTTGCATAGTGTCCATATTTGCCGCAGATGTGGCATGTCCCAGACTTGCCACTCTTACCACCTTTCTCTCCTTTGCCTTTCTTTCCTGGCCCTTCTCCCAGAGGCTCTTTCTTTTGTCTGAGCCCTTCCATGAGCCCTTTACTTCGGACTTCGCCTTTCCTTTCTCCTTTCCTTTTGCTTTGCCCTTCTGATCTTTCGACTTGCTCTTGCCTCCTTTCTTGCCTTTCTCCTTTCCCACATAGTCCACTTCCATGGGGTCGCCTCATCCATGCCTGCTCTGGTAGGCAGAGCCAATGAGTTGCTGCTGTCCCATCGGGTCGCAATGGCCTCCAACTCCATGATCTTGTTCTTCAGATCCTCAAACCTCGTTGTGTCTGAGATCCATAGCTGTAGGTGGGCTCGTAGATGATTTGGTTCTGACAGTGTTTTTTTTGCGCGAATTGTACTCGTGAGAGTTGCGTCAGAAGCGCCAATGATCTTGCTCGAGTTGCAGGCTGCATCTCCTTGAGCCGCCTGACCAGCTTGAGCGGGCGGTTCCTGAGGTATGAGATCAGCACTCCATACAGTCTCACCGCCATGGATTTGGTCTCATCAGTCACGTCGCTCAGCTTGAAGTCGCCGTTCAGGTTCTCCTCGACCCTTTCCATGTTTGCTGCCATCCGTGCATCAATGCCTTTGATGTAGTTCAGCAAGCTGAACTTCCAGTCACTCCATTGCTTGATCTCGTTGTCCCTTGTGTCGGGCTCGAAGATATCAGGCGTTTTCATATGCCTGGACACGACGAGGAAGATCGGGTCACGGCCAGGCGTTCCAACGCTTGTGAAATCATCTTCAGACTCTCATCAGCCATCTTCCAAAGATCCTTGATTGCAGGACGGAATGCGTAGGTCACCAAGTCGGGGTCCTCAATGTCGTCCTTGATCAGAAGGCCACTCTCGGCAAACACCGTGACGTAGTCCCAATTTGCAATCAGCTCACAGATCTGTTCCTCAGATGTCTCGTTTCGTAGCTTCTCAACCTTCTCAATGAACTTCCAGCCAGCCGGGACGATCACCACCAGCTGCTTGAGCTTCTTTCCTCTTCTCTTTCCTCCTCGCTCCCGTAGGACCAGAGAGGCCTTCACTGTCTTGGTGCTCCTTGGTCCAATGAAGTCTACCCACGTAGTTGTCACCCTCGATGATCACAGTGTGGATCTTCCTGACCTTATGCTTGGTGTTCTGCGCGACCACGGCCCACGGCCTGTACTGATTGAGCTCTTGGCAAAATCGATCGCCAGCACCACTGGCGATGCACGCCAGGAGCAAAAGCTCCACCAATCCAATGCCCACTGACCTGGATCGTCGGCCCAAATGGCGCGTCGTGGTGCGAGGGTGTCGCGGGTAGGGAGCGCGGCTCTTACGACCAGCGCTCCGCTACCATGCGAAGCAAAAACGATGCTTTTCCTCTATGGGATTGAGCCTCAAGTTAGCGGTATTCGCTTCTCGATTTGTGCGTGTCATCCGTGAGCGACTGTCGGCGAGGGATATTCTGCCACACTGTCATAAAGAACTGTTGAACTTGCTTCAACGTTGTCAGCTTTTCAGAAAAATCAACTGTTTGCCTGAGCGACGGATCATCTTCCTTTCCAATCTCATGTCCTGGGTGGGGTTGTCATGGAAAGAAGCTGGGTCAGTGGGCCAATGGGCTCTCAGGAGCCGGCTAATCTGCTTGCATTGCAACGCACCCTCAGCCAATGGTCCCATCAAAGGTCAATCAACATTGTTGCCTTCCAAGTCACCTGTACAAGAGGAATGATGCCTCGCATCATGGTACCTTGGTTGGGGAGCTTTCTTTGGGCCCAACCTTGCCAACTCAAGGTTGTGGCAGCATCCAACCAACCATCTCTGACAAATCCGCGCAGCGCGAAAAAAGAGCAGCAAATTCAACACGCGTAAACCATAATGCGGCCTCGGAAACTTGTTGTTTGCGATTGAGTTGCTTGGAGATGCATCCAAGATTTGACATTGACAGTTTCACGAACGACGTCACAGCGGACAGGGACCAGCAACACAATTTGCGGAACAGGATCCCAAAAAGAAGTGAGCAAAACGGAGGCAGCTAAGAAGCAATGTGAATAGACTAGCGAATCCTGCCTACTTGATGCCATGAGGCAAAGCTAGCCTCCTGGGGGCAGGCCGGTGACAGATTGAATGACAGCCATACAAATATACGGTTAGACATACGGCAAAAATCTCACTTGCGCATCGGCAAGTGGCTCACTTACGCGCCGCAGGGTTCACTTACGCATCGACTTTGTTTCACCTATGCGTCGGCTTTGGGTTCACTTATGCACAAGGTTTTCAAGCTCACAAAGGGTACCCCTCGACAGCCGGTTAAACTGCTCTTGGCTCAAGCCCCGAACACAGGTCTGTCAAAAACAGTAGGAATTTGTAGGAAAACAAAGAATTGCACTGCTGCAATTATTGCCATCCTACAGCCCAGAAAATGGCAAGGTTCCTGCCGCCAGTTAAGCGAAAATTCTGACGAGAAGCGTGTGGCAAAGTTCACTGGCACATACCTTGCTATTCGAGACAGCTTGCTCGATCAAATCAAACCACAAATGTTCCAGCGTGCTCCAGCCGTGTTCAGCCAAAACGCTTCTCCAGCTCGACGCCACAGTACAAATGCCCAGGCCTATGACTTGCTAAATTGCCAGCTTCCAAAGCACGGTAACTGGACCTAAGCCTGTGGTTTGTAGTCTGAGTCTACAGTAAGTGTGTGTGTATATATAATTATACAAGAATTGTTTAAACGAAAGAAAATGATATATAAGCCTGCTATGATGAGCTTGCTGCTGTGGCCTTCTCTTGAACCTCCCTTGTATTCTCCACTCCCACAATCGCTTGCGGCCATGGAAGTGCTCCTTGTAAGGGTAGTGTGCCTGGCGGCCGAAGAACAAGCGCCGAAAAAATCCCAGTATTGGAGGTGACTGTGGAAGTGATGGTGCGCGCGTATGCGCCATAGAGTCATGGTTAACTTTGTTTTCGCAGGGGGCACAGGTGTGACTCCGGTTCCTGTACCAACGAAAACGGTGGCCAGAGTTCACACTGATATCTAAGAGAAACGTTCCTTTGGCGTACCTGCGCTATTGGTGGTGAATGTTACAACTACATACAGTCCACTTGTAGAAGTGCCCAGCCTGTTTAGGTATCCGAGGTCGGCAGGCATGCATTATAAACCTGCTCTACTGGGCCAGCTTTGGTCCGAGTTTTCTTTATGGTTCGTATTTCCCCACATCTCTGTGTGGGGTTCTAGTTTTGTAGGCTGCCATCCCGCCCGCATCCGCCCTTCCTTCCTTCCTTCCCTCCGTCCTCCTCGCCCCCTCCTCCACCACTCACTCACTCACTCACTCACTCACTCGCTCGCTCGCTCGCTCACTCACTCACTCACTCACTCACTCACTCCTTCACACACACAACACAAGATCTCACCACTCACTCACTCACTCACTCCATCACTGACTCCGGCTCTCTCCGCAGTGTCCAGAGACTGCAGAAGGGGCTGCGGCGCAGAGTCCAGAGACTGCAGAAGGGCCTGCGGCGCGCGTGGTCGCTGCTGGGCCCCCCTCGCTCTCTGCAGTGGCAGGCGCAGTACCCAGAGACTGCAGAAGGAGCTGCGGCGCGCGTGGTCGCCGCTGGGCCCCCGGCGGTTCTGTGCGTTACTGCCATTGTGATTTGCAAAGCAGTGGCAGGCGCAGTACCCAGAGACTGCAGAAGGGGCTGCGGCGCGCGTGGTCGCCGCTGGGCCCCCGGCGGTTCTGTGCGTTACTGCCATTGTGATTTGCAAAGCAGTGGCAGGCGCAGTACCCAGAGACTGCAGAAGGGGCTGCGGCGCGCGTGGTCGCCGCTGGGCCCCCGGCGGTTCTGTGCGTTACTGCCATTGTGATTTGCAAAGCAATGGCTGTGACAGGCTGCGAATCGCATTGTAATGGCTGCGGCCAGGATGTGCGCACCCTGTGTCTGTGCACTACTGCCATTGTGATTTCCATAGCAGTGGTTCTTGCCGGTTTGGAGTCGCATTGTACCACTCACTCACTCACTCACTCACTCACTCTCACACTCTCACTCACTCACTCACTCACTCACTCACTCACTCACTCACTCACTCACTCACTCACTCTCACACTCTCACTCACTCACTCACTCACTCACTCACTCTCACTCACTCTCACTCACTCACACTCACTCACACTCACTCACTCACTCACTCCACTCCACTCCACTCCACTCCACTCACTCACTCCACTCACCACTAACTCCACTCACTCCACTCACTCCACTCACCTCACTCACTCCACTCACTCCACTCACCTCACTCACCTCACTCACCTCACTCACCTCACTCACTCACTCACTCACTCACTCACTCACTCTCTCTCTCTCTCTCTCGTCCCTCTCATCCTTGTTCATCACATCATCAGACACTTTATCACACACCCACACACACACACACACACGCACGCCATCTTACCACACACACACACACCTCCTCCCTCCCCTCCTTCTCATCCTCGTCCATCACATCATCACTTATACTACACGTCTTAGCACAGCCGCCTCATATACCTTCTCTCCTCACACTTCGTTCTTGACTTTTCATCTCACTACTCCGTCTCCCATGTGCTTCATATACATCTGAAATTTGTAAAACTTATCATGTGGGGTTATCCGGTCCTTTTATTTTTGAGTGTGTGTGTCTGTGTGTGTGTTTTCTTGTTTAATTTCGCCAGCACCTGCGAAGGGTTCTCCGTAAAGAACGGCCGCCAACTTCAAGTGTCCAACCATCATCATCATCATCATCATCCAGGTGTAGGGATGCAGGTGATTGATGTAACTGCTACAACAACACACCTGCCTCCTCCTCCTCCTCGTCCTCCTCCTCCTCCTTGTCGTCGTCGTCGTCGTCGTTGTCGTCGTCGTCGTCGGTCTCATCAACCTCATCATTGTCACCATCATCACCATCATCATACAGATTCATACAGGTGCACAGGCGCAGTGATGCACCTGGTACAACACCCCTACCTAGATGCAGGTTCTTGGATACGTGCATTTGTGTTGAGATACGTTGAGATACGGGTCTTGGGATGCAGGTGTGGAGATACAGGTATAGGGGTGCAGGTGTTGAGATACAGGATGATACAGGTGTGTATAGATACATGTGTTGAGAATTGTTGAGATATAGGTGAAGACACCTACAGAACAGAACGCGCCTGCGCAACTACAACGTTTTTCACTCTTTCTAACCTTCTTTGAAGGCAGCGGGGCGCTAACGAAACGCGACCTTTTGCGGAGATCGCGCGCGTCGGGCGAGCGAAACTGTGGTAACACGAAAGTCGTCATCTGCCTCGGCTGCCTCGAACCCCTTGCGGAGATTGCGGGCCTCAAGCGCTCAAACGTGAGGCGAAATGCGAATTTGTAGTCACTTAGTGAGCCCTAGACGGGGGTCTTCAACCGTGAGGTGAACTGCAAATTTGGTTTCGTCGGGCGGGCCCGCCTTTCTGGAGAGCGTGGCGTGGCGAGTGCTCAAGCATGAGGCGAAATGCGAACTTCCGCTGTTCTTAGTGCGAGCGCAATTTTGTTGTTCTTGGCGAGCCCTCGGCAGGGATCGTGCGTCAGTTTGCCTAAATGTGTGACTGTTGTCGGAAGTCACGTTGGATGTTGCCAA
>CAXIVM010002826.1:79991-103991 GCA_964035705.1 Porites rus | reverse complement strand
TAGACTCAGACCATAGCAAAATATAGCAAACATACCAACCCACCAGTTGGTGGCCTCAAGTGTCCATCAAAGGACCATGAGGTGGTCTCTTGTTGCGCGTATTTGGCGTCAGGTCTTTTGCGTCTCTTGCGGAAGATCCACGGGCTGCGAGAGCTGCAGAAACTCGTCATCATGATGGCCACGTGCTTGAGCCTTGGCGACAGGCAGATGGTCCATATGTGTCCAAGCTTTTTGTCAATGGATGGTCTAGTTGTCGTGCCCCCTAGCACGGCAGCAGACAAACATCGCATACAGCAAGGTACCTAATAACTGGCCTCACAATGACCAAATATATCATCATCTCGAAGTGTGTTACACAGGGGAGCCTGTCAGCCGCACCTTGGCTATCACATTGAGATATATTGAGTTTCCTGGTGCACCCTTGTGATGTAAGCGCCAATATCACTAAGTGTGGTGGAATGAAAAGAGCTGGGTGCCCCAAAAGCGTGGCTCACAAGATGTACTTCTTTCTGGTGGACTTTAGAGTCCTAAAGTGTTTGCTTTGAAGCATTAAATTATATGATATGTGTATTTACATTATATATATACTCATATATATACTTCAGGCAGACAAAAGTTTACGCTTGTTAGCCTTCTTACAAAACACTCTGAGGTCAGCGGCGGATCGAATTAACAAGTCTAATTTTCGTGGCAGGTGTGGGACGGTCAATTATCACACCCTTTTAAATTATAATAATAAAAGGCTTTCCGGGGTGACAAATGACCGCCCACACCTTCCCTTGTCTCATGGTGTAGGATTCTAGGGGGATAGGGTTGTCATGAGTTTCAACATCAAGAAGCGCAACTTTCTTCTGGCCAGTGCGTTAAAAAAGGGGTGTTGCATTGACAGGTAACTGATTGGTCGTTTTTTAAGTGAAATGTCATACTCTGTCCTATTTACAGCTATATATTTGCCAAACATATCTATATACATATAAATATAAATAGACCAGAGGTTGAACGGATGCACGTTTTGTACATTTTTGCTCTTCGCTGCCCTTCAGGCAGACAAAAGTTTACGCTTGTTAGCCTTCTTACAAAACACTCTGAGGTCAGCGGCGGATCGAATTAACAAGTCTAATTTTCGTGGCAGGTGTGGGACGGTCAATTATCACACCCTTTTAAATTTATAATAATAAAAGGCTTTCCGGGGTGACGAATGACCGCCCACACCTTCCCTTGTCTCATGGTGTAGGATTCTAGGGGGATAGGGTTGTCATGAGTTTCAACATCAAGAAGCGCCACTTTCTTCTGGCCAGTGTAATCATATATATATATATAATATGTTGTTTCCTCCCTGGGAGCAGCGTGAAGGGTTCTGTTGAAAAGACCAGCTATTTGGAGGCCTACTTCTTCTACATGTCTACTTCTACATTTGCAACTTCTACTAGTAGATTTGTAATACTTTCTACATGTTTGCATATAGTACACATGCACAGTACAGATGTATACTATTGCTGTGCAGCTTGCGTGTTCGCTGG
This sequence comes from Porites rus, assembly GCA_964035705.1. Lineage (NCBI taxonomy): Eukaryota > Metazoa > Cnidaria > Anthozoa > Scleractinia > Poritidae > Porites > Porites rus. The sequence continues at coordinate 102,471 of CAXIVM010002826.1, read as the reverse complement.
CTATCTACTCGTAGCATGTGTAGAAGTGCACATACAGATTTTCGCTGGATACTGAGAAGATCTGAGCTACCCTGCTGCTATGTTTTATCTGTAAGTCCTTGCCAAGCGCGACCCTTTGCGTGGCTTGTGTCATTGGTTCGTTTATTGGCATTGCTTACTCGCAGCCTTTTTTCAAGTTTATACTTGAGCTAAGTGACTCAACCACATGCACGCCTACGGCACGCATCACACACACATTCCACACACACACACATTGAGGCACACCACTAACACCGCATAACACCGCAACGCATTTGCATTATTATCCGACAATCTTTTTCTCCCGTTACACGCCTTCTGTTTTCGGCTCTTTTCTGTAGCGATGGCTTTGTTTTGGTGCGACGTATCGGACGACGGCATGTGGGCTTTGGAGGCGAGGCAGTGTCATACCTGGAAAAACGACAGATTGGGTAGGTCATTCGCCTGATGGCAGGAACTCGCAAAGATTAGAGGTACCGACGAGGCTGGGCACTTAGCGGTTTGAGGCCACTGTGCTACCTGAACTTGGAATTTTCATGTATGCGGGCCCGCCCCTAGTCATTTTTGTGAGGGCACGTCCCCTATATATAAACACGGCTCTGGCTTCGCCGACGCGCTCAACAGGCAACGCTGGAAGGTCCCGGGGGTTGGAGTTTATGGAAGGAAGCAAAAAAAGAAGCAGTGGGCACGCGTTGCAGCCTCAGCCCAGAAAAGTTGACCATATGTTGTTCAGTTGGCTGCAGCCTCGTCTTACTCCAGGTGATACCATCTTATACTCGTACACGGCATTTTACGACACAGGTGCTACGCTTCAATTTTGAGACGACAAGGTGCGCACAGTCGACTTTGAAAAAATCCAAACCTTGTCTGTATCAGGCGCGCAAGAAGCCCACCACCAGTCCAAAACGGGCAGAGACAAAGAGGGCCCGACCCCAGGAGTGGGTATTGCTGTTTTTGAGGGTCCCTGTTCTTTCATTCATTGGCTCCTGTCATGCCGGGTCCTTTTGGCAGGAACGCCCACGGACCATTTCATCATGTTGGCCCACTCCGGCTGGCCGGTTCGAACCGGTCGGGCGCCGCAGACACAATCCGTTCACCCCATGCCTGTCAACTTTTCAGACATGATGCCTGAGGCCCCCGCCAGACGACTGTCCGAGCCGCCCGGGCCTCTACCGAGAACCAGCCCATTTATGTTTCACGTCCGGCTTTGTTAGACACCAGACGCGCGCTTCATGAAGAAGCACACCAGGCAAGGCCTGGCCAGGGAGAGGGCAACCGGCCCGGGCCCGAATCTGTCCGACCGGGTTTGCATCCTGCGTCAAGGACCCCAACAATGGCCACGTGGACGTCGGCTGGAAACGTTTGGCGCCCAGAAGCAGCCCCCCTCGTGTGTATCAGTTGCTCACTCACAGGTGAGGGTTTTTGACGATTCGTCCGGTGTGCGGTGAGCCCTGTGCGGGGATCCTGCACAGCGGGTGCCCTGGCTCTAACGTGACAGTTTGTGACAATGAGGCTGCGCGTGTGAACTGATAGCTGAGTGATGGCGACAGCTGCGCGCTGCCGTTGAGATCCCGCAGGAAGTCAGTGGCACAGCCCGCCCCAGCCCGCCCAAAAAGATGACCTCATCGCAGCGCTGGAGCATTTGTCATTTGATGCCTGGAAATGCGGTTTGTTGGCCAGATATGGCCTTTAGTGATTGCTTTGTCTCATGCTGTTTGTTGTTAGCCCCTTGCAATCAATGTGCGGGTGCTCCTGCGTCGAGCGCCGGATGGCCTGGAGTTCGTGAGCGCCGGATGTAAAGACGTGGAGCTACTTTACTATGCGGCCTTTACTACACGAGCCTGCGCATATAGATATGATGGAGTGATACTTTGCTGCGTGGCCTTGAACGTGCGTTTGCGCAGATGAAGGTAGCGCGTAGTTCGCGCGCATGGTCGGGTTACTTGTGTTTGTGCGCACGCAGGCAGCGCATACTTCGCACTGGAACCGGCGTCGAAGACAAACTGCAGTGCGCAGCTGTGTGTCCCTATACACTTTGTTCTTGCAGCGCTGCCTAGTAGCCTACAAGGCAGCGCAGGCAGATATGATCCAAGATAATGTGAGGAGCTTCTCACATGTCACTTGCCATGCACTTCCACCTCAGGGGTTGGCGTTTCACTTTGTCTTCGGCCTTCGAGTAGCGTAGTTGCACAGTAGTATATGTTTGCAGCACTTGTGGATCTCGAAGGAATTTCTCACAGTTGCTCCTTTTCCCATTAGTGTGTGCAACATCGTGCACCACTATATGCATTTTTATGCCTGCGTGGCGTGGCCCACCAAGTTGACTTTACCTTTGCGCACAAGGCAGTGGCACTGAGGCTGTCGCTCGCTTTCAGTCGTCCCCTCCGCGCAATGAGTCTGCGCAAACCATGGGTCTCTTTTTTGATGCAGCGCCCCAAGTGATGCACTGGAGACAACAGTGTTTTGAAGCAGATCGGAGCCATGGCAGCCAGCCTCCACTTCTTACACGTCAACGTCAACACGTCAACACTGCCACAGCCTGCAGTATCTATGTTCATTTTTCATGTGCTCATAACCTACAAAGCCTAAACCCCTTTCCATCCACACAGTTTGTTCCTGCCAGGTGCCGACTACATGCTGCTGCCCCCCCTCACCCTTGCCCGCCCGCTCGTACGTGTGCACGTATGTTTGCGCAACCGGCACAACCTTTGCACGCGACACATGCGCAACAGTAGATATGAATTCTGAATGAACTTTACATAATTTTGCACACTTTGCTGCTAGGGTGTTTGCATGTCTACATTGCGCCGTGTGCTCACAATTTCTTTCATACACACACTCTCTGTGCCCACGGGCCACCCGTCGTCTAGTTCAACTGATGAGACCCAAAGGAAGGTGCCACCCTGATTGCAATACTGGTGAGCGTGTGCTTGACAGGAAGACTTTGGCGTGGTCATTTCTATTCTGCTTTGTGATCATGACAGTGTGGGCGATGCTTATGGTCGAGTTAGTGCGACTTGGCTAAGTTCATGTGCGTTTTTCCTACCACAGCATCTCAACAAAATGTACTGTGACAACTGCTGATCATACTGCCATAACATGTTGCAGGGCATTGGTGAGGCAACAGTGATTGCAAACTTCCAGTCAAACATGCGCATAGTGGTCGGAACCGTTTTATTATGTTCTATTTTTGTGGGGCTGCCACGGTTACCGGTATATTGAAATCTGAAAGAAACATGTTCGAGGGAAAACGCCACATCAATTGTATTTTTGTTCAACGGTTTTGGTGTGAACCCATTTTGATTTTGGTGCTGTTCCAACTTACAGTATATCAACACTATGTTGCGCACACCACTTTGGACCCTGTTTTTTTGGGTGCTTCACAATGTTTCCATAGGCCAGGGCCAGGGCCGCTGGTAAATCAGGATAATGCACCGAACACTGGACAAATTTCAAAGCATTTGGCACGAATCGAACGTGAATGTCCCGAACGTACGCGTGGGAGGAAAAAACATTTGTGTTCCATGATTCCACATTCCTTCCAATATAGTGGTAGATAAAAACTTATTTGGAAAATATTGGTTGGATGCGTTCTAAGCACCAGAGTGGGAACACAAATTAGAACGTGGGTTTAGGACTCAGACTCAAAGACCACACACACACACACTTAGAACCACAGACTAAGAACATGTGGATGTTAAACATCATGTTCATTCTTGGAAATCAATAAATACACACGTTTGCACAATCAGTTTTGGAGAGTGCAAATGAACGCAAAAAAAAGGAGGTGATGGTTATCGAAGCGTTGCGTGCACATTAAATCATTAACCTGGTGACATCTAGAGGGGAAAAAAACAACATCGCCCTTGTTTCTGGGGTTTGCTAGCGTATTTTTTGTAAGCCAGGTTGGTATGGCGTGCACGGCCTTATTTGGCACATTGCCGATGCGTCGATGTGCTTATAGCGCCGAAAACCAAGAAAACATCATCTGAGGCATCCACTCATTGGAGAAATCTACAAAGAGAATAGCACATTTGCGGAGGAGTGGGAACTACGTGGATGTTGTGTTAAGGAAAATAACAACAAGATGCAACAACAGTTGTGACGAAAACACATCAGTAATTGCAGAATTTAGCAATTTGTCATTGTCACAACTACTCATTAGGCCAGGTGTGGCCAGGTCCGTTTGGACTCCTTTGTGAACTAGTAAGCCGAACGTGGTCGTGACCAGGTGTCGCAGTGCCAACTCAACCTGGTATACTGTTTTACGGGCCAGGTTCCAATGAGTGTGAAGGGATGATCCTATTTATGAACGGTTTTGTTTCTGGGAAGAAGATCAACGCAATAACATCAAAGCAACTGACTATCCTGCTGGTTTAGTGGATGAGTGGTTGGTTTAGTGGATGAGTGGTTTGCGCTTCTGTTTTCGGCTGCCGGCAAGGCACGAACCATTTCCCAGATACAGGGAAGGAAGAAACAATTAACGATGATGAAAAACATCAGCAGCCCACAGAGGTGTTTTCAAAGGAACTACATTTTCGTTAGGTTTCTGGGATTCAACAATCCTAAATATGCCCAACATCCACGAACCACAAAGTCGCGCATGTGGGAAGGAGTGTCCTCAATGCATTTCAGCAGCTAGCTCTGTGATGCATGCGAATCTGTTGCTCTTCAAGACAGTGATTGCGGGTGATAGTTGGGGGTTGAGACTTGGCAAGAGAATTATACGCTGGTTTCACCCGCGCTGGAGCCAGGCAATCAAGAACTATCATAAACTACCTTGAAGGCTATAATATCTAAGAGACCTGAATTAGTAGACTTTGCAATACTTTGCATTTGTTCAGACACATTGTGGGTGTTTGAGGTGTTTGTATGTATTATATATGTTCGATTGGCAATTGGTTGTCGGATCTTTGCCTCACAGAAAGAATCGTTTGTGTAGTCACTACCTGAACCGTGAGTCACTCGCCTTAAACCCGTCGCCGGGTTCGTCCTTGGTCGTGAGCTTTCGAATGAATTCATCCTGGTGGGCTCCATCAGCCTTTGGTGTGGCTTCAGTATGGGATGCCCTTCAGACGGATACATGGATGTACCGATGTACCAAATAATAGCCTTTTGGGGAGAAAAGAGCCAGAAACCTTTGTTTTGTTTGTCCCAGATAGACGGCCAGATCAGTTCAGTTTTTCTATCAATGACACAGACACAGCCAAATAAATTGTTGATAATTGTTGTTTGTCCCGGGCCGAAGAAAGCGTGAAGCTTCTTCGAAGTGAGGATCGCGGTGCCGGTGATAGAGCGCTATCCCGCCACGGCCTTGATTTTCATGGGCTCCCAATTAACCATCGTCTTCGGAGTCTTGAACCTCATCGCTGGGGCGCCCAACGTCAGACCAGACGTCAGACCAGACGGGCCAGAAAGGATGGGGGTTTGGGTTCGTCCGGGGTCCGGGTCTGACACTGTGTTTGCGACGTCTCACTGGTAATTAGTCATTAGACCAATTGTATGTGGTATAATTAGGATAGTTGTTTGGTGTTTGCAGATGATGTGCAAGTGAAGAATCAACCACTTTTGTTTGTATTTCTAGTCACAAATCTGTTTACCAGTGGTGCCAAAGATCAAAACTGAGAGCAAACATGAGGGTGGCATCTACGGTACAACATGTTTCTTGTTGCTGCAAGCCTGGTGCTTCAGTTGCAAAAGGCTCGTCATGGCCCGAATCATTATATAACCCTTTGATCACTGAGCATGGTCTACAGTGGGCGCACCTAATGAGCGCTGATGGTTTCATTTTGGATTCTGCGGACAAGCAACTATAAAACATAGTACCAAATGTCATATGTTCGGTGTCACACGTGGTTCACAGGCGGCTACAATCTTTTTAAGTCGAAGCCTAGAGACCGCTGAGAGGCTATGAACTATGAGATGGATGTGGCCAACAGGGTGGGGGAATGCAGCCCTTCTTGCAAAGGACAAAATAGAGCTACTGTAAAACTGTGGCTATGGTTGCCTTGGTACGGACCAAATCTGCCAGGCTACCATATTGCCCTTTGACCTCCACTCACATTTTTCCCACATAGGGAGAGTCAGAAGGTATTTGTGTCAAGCATGAGTGGAATCGAACATGGCCAAAGGAACTTCAATGGATTGAAGGGAGTTTGCCGCAGTCTCAGCTTGGTGGCTTTCAAGCTGCTTTTGCATGCAAGAAGCTGGAGAGATCACGTTTCCTGGCAAGACCCTACTCCATAAAAGTGCACTTGGAAAGCCATGGTGAAATTCAAGTGTGTTCCCCTCTCAGAATATTTTAGCAGCGCTTGCAAAAGTTGTTTCTCATTACCCTTTGTTGATGGCACTCAGCCATGCAAGCCTTGGCCATTTCATCGTATGTACAAGACACTTTCTTGCCGACGCTGGTCCGGTAGTCTTGTGCCAATGGCATGGCGGGCATTCGACCGATCCTCATCCTGCTCACAGGGATTGGCATTGGAATGCTGGCGCCTCAACTCTCCTTGAATGAGGTCAAGCCAGTTTGGACTCCGGCCACAGAGTGTTACTGCCCGCAGACGCCAAACGAGTCCACTGCAGCTGTGGAAAAGTTGGAGAAGCCAGAAGAGGTGAAGGAAAGGTACACGAAAAAAGATGACAAAAGTGTTTGCTTCTTGCGTTGTCCGCCGGCCTGGACAGGGTTGACAGACCCCAAGTCCTACAGGAGGTCCTGGTATGTCTACATAGTAACATTCACCCTTGTTTGTGATCCAACTACCTCCCAAGCTTCTGCTTAACGTAAGCTTGACCCTCCAAACCGTTTCACACCAAACGAGAGGACTTGTCAAGGTCGTTTTGCTTGGATATGAGAATCTTTAAGGACCTTTTGTTGGGCTCGGGGCTCGGGTTTCGGCGAGTTCGGGTTTCCCCACTGCACGGCCTTCACCAACGGAGCCATCGAGGAGACACCGCCGCCGACGAACACTGAAGCGATCGCATCCGATGCTGGAAGCAGCACGGCCACCCTGGCGGAGGTACCCACGTCGGGGAAGGAGGAGGTCCAGCTGACGGTAGATCCTCAGATTTACTTGAGAAGATTTGATAGATCGTTGCTGGTGTATATATAGATAGATAATGTCAAGTCAGGATTAGTAAATCCCCCTAGTTAATCTGAGCCCACAAAGCCGCCGGAAATTGCCCAAATTAAAAGTATTATTGGCTGTTGATTTCCCCCCTATGGTCTAGTTTTCTACCAACAATCCCCCCCAGTTAATCCGAGCCCACAACCAGGTCAATTGTTCGTATTGCTACTACTACTACTGCTACTACTACTGCTGCTGCTGCTACTGCTACTGCTACTGCTACTACTACTACTACTACTACTACTACTCCTGCTGCTGCTGCTACTGCTGCTGCTGCTACTGCTACTAGCTATTGCTGCTGCTGCTGCTGCTGCTGCTCCTGCTACTGCTACTGCTACTGCTACTACCACGACCAACACCACCACCACCACCACCACCATCACCACCTACTGCCTACTACATGTTTGATGAAATCCTTAAAAATGTCTAGGGCTCAGGGCCTATAAATTGCCTTATTAAAAACAATGAAAAATCATTTGACAAGCTCACAAAGGGTACCCCTCACAAGGGCCGGTCCCCCATCAATAATCTGCACTACTACCCCCTATTAATTTGATCCTGTGTCCCTGGCCTTTTCTTTGTGCTTGTTTAAACTTGTTGTGACTACTACTACTACTACTACTACTACTACTACTACTACTACTACGACTACCACTACCTACTACCTACTACCTACTACCTACTACCACCTACTACCTACTACCACCTACTACCTACTACCACCTACTACCTACTACCACCTACTACCTACTACCACCTACTACCTACTACCTACTACTACCTACTACCTACTACTACCTATTACCTATTACTACCTACTACCTATTACTACCTACTACCTATTACTACCTACTACTACTACCTACTACTACCTACCTACTACCTACTACTACCTACTACTACCTACCTACTACCTACTCTACTACCTACCTACTACCGACGACGACTACTACTACGATGGCTCCCTGAGCCGATAATTCAGGGGGAGTGGACCTCATGAGTGGTATCTCATACCTTCTTGACCTTGTTGACCTTCTATGGGGGGGGCAGATTAATCCGGGGTTGACATTAGATAGGTAGATAGACCATAGATAGACCCTGGCGTGTACAGCTTGTGAATCTTAGCCTTTCTCGTGGGAATGTTTGGGTAGACTCTTTGACCGAGGGTATCCAACAGGCACATGTGTGTGTGCGCCCATTCGGGATGCCCTCCGAACAAGCACTACCCGAGCCTTTTTGCGGGTTAGCATGAAATTGACGGGATTGCTTGGTCCTGCCCGTCACCCAAAATCAGCTGCTTAGGATCAGATTTTGGCCCATGCCCAGCGATTGGAGCCACAGATTCAATTAGTGCCCTGGATGAAGGATTCTTTGAATCATCCACTCAGAAATACTCGGTCCCTGGTTTCGCCCTTTGTCACTTGTCTTGTACAAACTGCTAAGTTACTACCCTTCTAAATGAAGTCATTGGGCCGCTTGAACCCATGTTCTTCCCAGAAAAGCCCTCAAGATCCCAAGAGCAGGCTCTCACCTGCGTGCAGCACCAGCATGGCATTCCCATGACCACATTAAAGGAGCGTGTTGTCATCCCGGTTGTTTTTGTTGTTGTTTTTAAGACCCGGCGGGGTAGGCGGCTAGAGGTAGGTTGGCTAGGTAGCTAGCTAGTAGCTAGGGAGTCGCTAGTAAGTAGCTTAAGTAGCTACTAGTGACTGGACGCAGGATAGCAATGCTTCTTCAAGGAAGCTCCCTCGCCGCCCTAAAGGCAGCGGGGGAAGCTTCCTTGAAGAAGCGCTCGCACTAGTGATTCCTAGATTTTTGGGAAACTTAACGGGGTAACAAGAAGCTACTAGGGGCTCCTGGCATCGCTACTAGTAACAAAGAAGCTATTAACTTCAGCGGGTTTCAGTGGCGGGATGCGTGAGACAACTCATCAATCCCCAGTCTCTTCCCCTCCAGCCTCCCTCCCACCTCATGCAAGAACTCCTGCATCCTGAAACAAACCCAAGACAAAGACCCAACAGCAAGGTCCGTTTGGCAATGGAGAACAACGCTCCTATTTGTGACATGCCACCCAATGATGGCGTGGCTTTATTGACCGTCTCGGACCTGGCAGGCACTGAGGTGCCAAAGGGATCACATGTCGCAGAACTCATCGCCATCCTCCGCAATCCTCCGCATGGGTTTTAGGGAGAGGAATTGATTTTCCAAGAGGTCCTGAGAGGAGAAAACTGTTGAAGAAACATGAAGAAACATGGTTGCTTGGAATCGTCCCAGTTTGCTTTAAGGAAGAGGTCAATATTAGGTGCCATCATCGTGCAGTGATCTATGGCTCCGATGGAGTTGGACATAGACGAAGGTTCTATGATGTTGTATGGTCTTGCGATTGTCGGTTGTTTTTTCCCGTTCGCATGCGGAAGAAGGGAGAAACGGCAGGTGATCCTTGAGTCGGGCACAGCGAATGGGCGTTCGACGGAGATGATGGCACGTTTCTTCCAACGGCAACGGCCTGCGGTTCAGATCACCACCGTGGTGCCTCGAAGCAGAATGTGGTTCCACCGGGAATCGGTGAATGCCACAAGTTTAGCTTGTTGGATGTTGCTTATCTCAATACGATTGTTAAAATGCTATAGACAAAGCATAATAAGAACAGCTAAGCGCAATGTTGATGAAACACACAACAGTGGTTCTCCTTGTCGCGAACAGAACAGCTAAGCTAGAATTGAATCCACCTACAACACTCCCGGAAACATTTTCTGTAAGACACACCTTCCATGTCTCCCCATGTCTCCGTCGCAGACCACCCAGGATCTGGGTGAGAAGCAGGGTGGTCACTGCGCGGCACGCCTCGCCGAGACCCACAAGCGCCTGCGGAAGTTCCAGAACGTCCGCGCGCTGATCGGGGACACTTGGTGAGTTCTGTGGGCGGATGTCGGTCGTCCAATGTCATGCCATGCTTCTCTTGCCGGAATGGGCTCAGGGTGGATGGGGAGTCCCTAGAAACTAATCTTTAACAAAGAAAGTAACAACCAAATACATTGTCATTTGCATACCTAGGATCTTAAGTATCGTGTAGTTAGATCACAACGACAAGGGCAGTCAAGGATAAGTTCCTTTGCGTTATTCCATGTGATTCGTCACATGTTGTCACGGGTTGTGTGGGTTTTGAGCTGTCGTGATCCTGGGTTAAAGGCCATTTATTTGAGGGAAGGACTTTGCGGGGCACCCACGAGCATTGAAGGTGAATGCAAGAGAAACAGAGAAAGAAACCAAGTGTCCGATCATTCAACAAGTTCACGGCCACACTTGTGGTCTTGGGATGTTCGGGGTTGCTGGGTCGCCTTCATATCTCAGGATAGCTTCAAGGAATTTCCCAAGCTGATTTTGCAGCACCGTGGGAAGCGCATTGGCCTTTTCATCGATGGACCTAAGGGGAGCTTGCTGTGAAGCTGTGCATGAAGATGTTGAAGTTCTCTTCAGACGTGGTCTACTGCCTCTTTCATGATTTCCTGCCAGATGGCTTTGACTGGGGCACCAAGGATGGAGCAATCTACAAAGTTGTACGTTGGACATTCTTAAACGTATTGAAGACACTGGATGGTATTATATAGGAGATTACCTTAGTGTCACTAGAACTTTAGCAGCACAATTCCCATGTATGGGCAATGCTTTGAAGTTTTGATAGAATGTGAGCCAGTACAGTCACTCGTGCATGACACGCACAAATCAAGTGTGTACCGCACAAACTCACAGGCTCAAATCGAGTGAAAAGCGACTCGTTTTGCTTCGCATGGTAGCGGAGCTCTGGTCGTAAGAATCAGAGCTCCCTACCCACGACATCCTTGCCACCACGATTCGCCGAGGAAGATCCAGGGAAACCAGGAGCATTGGTGTGGGCCTGGTTGAACTCCTTTTGCTGGCGTGCATTGCCAGCGGAGCTGGTGATCGACTGAGCCAGGAGGTGCAATACTACAGACCTTGGGCAACCACTGCCCAGGGGACCAAGCTGAGACTTCGAAGGATCCACACCGTGATCGTCGAGGGCAAGGGCTACGTGGGTAGATTGCATTGGATCAGGAGCGAGAGAAACATCAGGGCTTCGTTGATCCTGAGAGAACGACAAGGGAAGAAGAGAAAGAGAGGAAAGCCCAACAGCTGGTCGTGATTGTGCCTGCTGCTTGGAAGTTCATTGAGAAAGTTGAGAGACTGAGGGACGAGACCCCTGAGGATCAGATTTGTGAGCTCATAGCCACCTGGGACTTCATCTCTGTGTTCCAAGAGAGTGGCCTTCTGCTCACCGAGGACCTTGAGGACCCTGACCTGACGACCTACACCTTCCGCCCATTGATCAAGAATCTTTGGGAAATGGCTGATGAGAGCCTGAGGTTGATTTCTCAGACGCTGGAGCGCCTGGCCTTGACTCAATCTTCCTCGTCATGGTCCAGGCATATGAAGACACCCGACATCTTCAAGCCAGACAACAGAGACAATGAAATCAATCAATGGAGTGACTGGAAGTTCAGCTTTGTGAACTACATCAAAGCATTGATGCCAGGATAGCAGCCAGCATGGACCCGTGGAAGAGAACCTCAACGGCGACTTCGGCTGAGCGATATGACAGATGAGACGAAAGTGATGGCAGCGCGGCTTTATGGGGTGTTGACATCCTATTTGCGCAACCGCCCTCTCAAGCTGGTGAAGCACATGAGGGATGAGAACGGGTTTGAAGCCTGCCTTGATTCACTCTCTTCCAGCACTCCTTTGCATAGTGCCCGAATTTTCCGCAGTTTGTGGCATGCACCGGACTTTCCAGTTTTGCAACCTTTCTCACCTTTTCCTTTCTTTCCTGGCCCCTTCTCCCAGAGGCTCTTGCCTTTCTCTGAACTCTTCCATGAGCCCTTTCCTTCTGTCTTCGACTTTCCCTTCTCCTTTCCTTTCGCTTTGCCCTTCCGATCTTTCGATTTTGTCTTTCTCTCTTCCAATGTAATCCACTTCCATAGGGGTTGACTCGTCCAAGCCAGCCCGTGTTGGCAACGCCAGGGAGTTGCTGCTGTCCCAGCGCGTTGCAATGGCTTCTAACTCCGCATGATCTTGTCCTTCAAATCCTCGAACTTCGTGGTGTCCGAGATCCATAGTTGTAGATGAGCTCGTAGGTGACTGGGTGCAGCTTGAAGTACACTGGCAATCTTTGCATCGTCAGGGTACTTCTGGTGTGAAATGCGCTCGTACTCCTGCACGATGGACTCATACTGTGGCAGCTGCTCAGACAACGTTCGTCCTCGGCAAATTGCACCCTCGATAGTTGAGTGAGGAGTGCAAGGGATCGTGCTCGTGTGGCTGGCTGCATTTCTTTGAGCAGCCGCTGTGGAGGAGCAATGGCCTGCTAGCAACACTGGCGGGGCGAGCGCCTCATCGACAACCCAGACCACAACTGCAGACAGGACAGACCGCAGTGAGGACCACGATACAGATGGTTCGACTGTCGACACCACCTGAAAGTTCTTGTCTGGAGATCTTCGACTTGACTACACCTCGAGATGAAGAAGAAGAGAGAAGGAATTACCCTTGGAGGGTTGGAGCCATCAAAGCCGAGGTGGAGGAGCCCTTTTGGCGAGATCATTGAGGAGACAGAGGAAGAGTTTGTGGACTGCGTAGAACCGGCGGTGCTAGTTCCTGATGGCATCACTGTTTGTAGCCATGGACTTGCAGGACGACTTGGAGGGAGAGGAAAGTCCAGATGGTGAGGACTGGAGAAGAGGAGCAAGATGCAGGTTGTTGGTGACCTTGGACAGTGGTGCAGACATATCAGTATTGCCAAGGTCATACGGAAGTGTTGGTACCTGGTCGCCCGGGTCACAGAATTTGAGAATGGTGGATGCTCAAGGCACTCACATAGCCCATGATGGTATGACGAGGGCAAAGATCAGGACGATCGACAAGAAGGGCAAGGAGATTGAGCTGGTGGAGGATTTTGTGTTGGGAAACGTCCAACATCCCATCCTTTGCACTGGGAAACTGCTCAAGAAAGGATGGAGCATATGTGGAGGATCAGGCAACGTCAATTTGAGGCATGAGAAAAGGGACATATCGGTGCCGATCCATAGAGAACGAAATTCGTTGCAATTCACTGCCCGGATTTCTATGGTCGAAGCCGACGAGGAGAGATGAATTAGAAGCCAGAGGCAAGGGTATTGGCCCTTCAAGGAACCCTCAGCCGCTACGTGAAGGAGGTGGAGATGGAACCTGGATGGCATCGCCTTCCCAATGGAGTAGTGGCCTACAGTGATCCAGTGGCAACAAGCTTGGTGGATCCACGAGGCCAGATTGAGGACACATGGCGAGCCAGGATGACCTTGATCAAGGACAAGGACGACATGTGGACACAGATTGGGAGTGCGCCAGACTTCATGGATTTGGGGTCGAAGGCATCAGGGAGGATTGGAACTGGTGGACCGCAAAGGACATTGACATTCTTTGCAGCCTCAATGACGGAAGACTATTGGGAGATGGAATCAGAAGTACCAGTCAACCCATTCCTGAAGAGAAAACCCGAGCACCTCAAGGCCGAATGGATTGGTCAGAAGATGATCGAGAGGAAGAAGAAGATCTGGAGACCAAAATCGATGCCCAAGACATAGAGAAATTGGTGGTAGCAGACCGGCCCAACGAGGTGGAGCTCGATGAAGTCATATACACGGACAAAATGCCAGTCAAGGAGCTACAACTGGCATGCAAGGCGAGAGGGCTGCCCTACAGTGGCAGCAAGAGGAGGCTGTTGGACCGCTTGATGGCCTTCCGCATCAACATAGAGAACAAGATGAAGCTCAACATCGCAAACAAGCTGTTCAGAGAACAGGAGAGGAAGCCTGTCACATTGGGGCAACCTCGATTACCATCGTTGAAGGAGCAGGAGATCCACTTCGTGACGCACAACCCGTACGCTCCATGGTGCCAGGCATGTGTGGCAAGCAGGGCAAAGGAAGACAAGTATGAGACGCAGGATGCCAAGCCAGATCAAGAACGTGATACAGCTCGACTTTTTCTTCACATATACAGATCATATACAGGTGAGGAGACAAGAACTGAGGAGACACCTGTGGACAAAGTGAAGGAGCGAGCAGACCAATATGGAACTTGCCTTGTCATGACTTCCTCAGAGACCAAGGCCATGCACGTGGTACCTGTACCATCGAAGGGTACCGCTAGCTGAAGACAGTTACAGAGGAGATCATTCGGTTTTCAATGTAGAATTCTTCAGCAGACCCGTGCATTTTCCAAGGAGATTCAGAAAGAGCTAGAGGCAGATCCTGAGATCAGTGCAACAGGTGAGAACGATCATGGGGTTGCCACGTGAGACCCGCCTGACAGGAAGTGGACAACACGCCTCAAATGGCCAAGCAGAGAGAGCAGTACAGACAGTTCGCAAGATGGCAAACTGCCTGAGGTCATTCGCCGAGACGAAAGCCCACATCCAGATCGATGGGAGTTTCCATATGTACCCATGGGCATTCAGGCATGCAGCATTTCTCATCAACCGGTTCAGGGTGTTGGAGAAGATTGGCACTATATGGTGAGACGGTGCTTTTCAAACGGTTAGTCAAATACAAAGCCAGTGACACCTTTGAACGCGGCATTTGGGTTGGGAAGAACTGCTGGAATGATCAACATGTGATCCTAACCCCAGAGGGAGCCTTTGAGTCACGCACAATCAGAAGGTGTGCACCAGAAGAGAGCTTCAGGGCCACAGACATGGTGGTGGCCAAGGGCTTGCCGGGAGCTACTCCCCACAAGGGATTCTGATGAGGCATGGAGGTCAGGGCAAAGGTATCGACAGCCCACGTTAGAGGCAGAAGCAACCGAAGAGGAACTCAAGGCCATACAGAGGCAATCGCAGCTGGAGTGGTGACACCAGCACCAGGACTGCACGGACAGCCAAAGACACCGGCCATGGCAATTGGTGCACCTTCAACACCAGCACCGATGCCATCAACACCGAAGGCGAAGAGGTCAGCAGAAGAAGCAATTGCTGAGGAGCCAGAGGAGAAGAGGCAAGACAGGACAGAGTCACCCAGAAAAGGCCACGAGAAAAGGGAAGCTCAACGAGAAGCTGAGACTGAGAAGAAGCAGAAGGTGCAGGAGGAGAAAGAAGCAGGAGAAGCAGGAGCACCTTCGAATAATACAAGGCCCAGAGATGAGGAAGCTCAGATGTCACCTTCATCATCACCCGCAAAGGTAGCAAGGCTGTACCCGCCGCATTTTGCAGGGATACAAGCAGTGGAAGTCCATGGGGATGAGGAGTTCGACTACGCCATGGTGCCGGAGGAGGTGATTGAAGAGCTACAAGTGGATGATATGGAAGATGAAGAACCACCCATAACGACTGATGAACACCTCAAGATGTTGGACTATGAGGCAAAGAACAACGAGGTGGACAGAATGGTGAGCATCCCTGTAATGGAGGAGGTGAATGCAGAAGAAGTGAAGACCAACGGAGGCTACCTGATATCCACGAAGTTCGTCTACTGTTGGAAGCACAGGATCGAACGCGGAGGATGGTTTCGCAGGGCAAGACTGGTAGCAAGACAGTTCAAATCCAGTGTGGACATGGAGCAAACATTCGCCCCAACGTCGATGCTGGTGATACCAAAGATGACCTTGGACATCAAGGATGCATTCCTGATGGCTGCACAACCAGAGGAGGAAAAGGCCTGTGTTGAAGTGGATGACAAGGTCTATAGGCTGATCAGATGTCTGCCAGGGCAACGGACAGCTGCATCACAATGGTTCCAGCTGTTCACAGGCGCAGCCAAGGAATTCGGCATGGAGCAGGACATCATGCAACCCACGTTGTTGATGATCCATAAGGTGATCTACATCACAGTGCACGTCGACGATGTCTTCATGGTGGGTGATGAAGGAGCCTTGAAACAGTTCGTTGACTTCCTGAAGATGAAGAAAAGGTGGAACATTGAGGAGAAAGGGCCGTTCCTGATGGGAGAGAGATTTTCCTAATTGAAGAGAGACTTCACGCTCTACAGGAACTGGTGTGACATCAGGTGCGACTACAAACAATACGAAAGCCTGGGCAAAGAGATGGACCTCTTCAAGAAAGCATACAGGAAAACTCCCATGGAGCAGAACCATAGCAAGAGAGATGACAGCGAGGAACTCCAGGGAGCAGAGGTGACAAGATACAGAAGTGTTGTTGGAAGATTGATGTATCTTGCTGGAGAACGACCTGATGCACACTTCGCCATCCAGAACCTGGCACGATTCATGGCTCGACCCACAAAGCAGGCATGGAACAAAGCCTGGCATGTTTGCTCATACCTCCAACACACAGAGGGATATGGAGTGAGGGTTTCAGCGAGAGCAAAAGGTCAGTCGGTCATGAATGTCAAGGACTCAGATGAGGTGGAGGACAAAGATCAGCATCTCCTAGAAGTAGTGACCGATGCTGACTATGCCGGAGACCGAAATGACCATCGAAGCACGACTTCCTTCCAGGTGTTCATTGATGGCAACTTGATGGAATCAAGAGTCAGAGGACAAAAGGCAATCTCTTTTCTTTCGGGGAGTCAGAGTTTGTGGCTGTGGTAGCAGGATCCTCAGATGGATTGCTCGTCAAGCACCTGTGGGAGAAGGTCACGGAGGAGAAGTGCGAAATGAAGGTGAGGTCTGACGGCTCAGCTGCGAGGGCAATGGTACAACGACAAGGCATAGGACGTGTACGCCATCTTGATGCCTCGCTGCTTTGGGTGCAACAAAAGGAGAAAGAGAAGGTTCTGAGCATCGGACCTATTCCAACCGAGCTCAACTGTGCAGATTTGGGCACAAAAAGGCCTTGACGAAGAGACGCATGCTTGGGTTGCTCTACATGCTGAAGGTGATCCAGTATGGTGGAGAAAGAGTTGGCGAAGAAGAATACAAGGAGCTCGAGCACCGAGAGCAAATGAAAAAGGGAATGAAGAAAGTGATGAAGAATAAAGACTTTCACATCGGGCTACTGATGATGATGGCCACGATGGACCAAGCTGCCGGCAACAAGATTGGAGAAGAAGATGATGAAGGACAGGGATACCAATGGATGATGCTTTGGTGCTGCGCACTATTTGGAGCCTTGGGCCTGATGAATTGGCTGCGGCAGCATGTGCCCAAGAAGATGATCCGCCTGGCATGGAACTACATGACTCCCATCATGGCGACAGTGGTACGGGAGATCAAAGACTACACGCAAGATGGGAGCAAGAAGATGAACAAAGAGACACAAGTAAATTGCCAAGCGGACCTTGAGGCATGGGCAAGATGCAAGGAAGAGAATGAAGAATTGAAAACCAAGGTGTTCCAGCTCGAGACCTATATCGAGGAGTTGGAACAAACAGTCCAAGAAGTGAGGGAACAGAGGAACATGGCTTTTGCTGAAGCCCACCTCGCTTCAGAACATGGACTGAAGCTGATGAGACAAAGTCTCATGTACAAGGTATGCAAAAGCGGAAAGAAAATCCATTTTAAGGAAACTTGTCCGCATTACCGGCATGCAGAGCATCTGGAGCTTTGCAGTAGATGCACGAGTGAAAGGGCCGTGATAGAATGTGAGCCCAGTATAGTCACTCGTGCATGACACGCACAAATCAAGTGTGTACCGCACAAACTCACAGGCTCAAATCGAGTGAAAAGCGACTCGTTTTGCTTCGCAAGTTTCGTTTTGGCAAAACATGATGAGGGACAACAACAACTCGTTTTCAGGATCACAAGGGCTTTCACTATTTGCAACGTTGGGGCCGCAATTTGATGGTGACCTGTTGTGATCCGAAGTGGCTGAAGCACTTCAACTTGCCCTACGCACTGCCACTGGGTGACCAAGAGGCTGTTCATTTCTGAAATAATGGAACTTGTGTTATGAAAAGATCATCACATGTCACATGCCCTCATTGCAATTGTATCTGGTCTTTTTTCCATGTCAAAGTGTTGAATTTTGTGGAGCTTGAACGCTTCAGCCATACACACGGGTTTGTCCAGCATCAAGCAACCCTCCTAGACTCCCTATTCAGAAGGGAACATCAGCAGCAAACCTTTTTGGCAGGTGAAAAGCGACCCATCTTAGGACCAGATTTTCCTTCGCCATTTGGGGGTTGATTTGTGGCTAGCAAATGGTAGCAATATGTAGAAAGGATATAGCCAATGACTCTCTTTGTTGTTTTGCAGACTTCGGTCCCAAGACTGGTGTCTCAGATCTTGCTCAATCATTGTCCTTCACGTCCTTTTGCGTTTGGGGTGCCTCCCAAGTCTTTTGTGTCCAGACCTGCGAATGATCATACATATATAATCATACATAAAATAGTTGTTTGCTGTGTATTTGTATGTATATGTTTGAACGGCATTCTCCTGACAACTCATCAGAGTTGGACTCAATTGATACATCTTAGACTTGGGGGACTCCCGGTCAGACATTCCTTTGGTTTCCCCATCACCATGACCACATTTGATCACATCCGCTTGGGTGGGCTCCACAGACCAGGAACTCCAGCATCGGCCTGGCGGTTGGAACTGCCGTGATACCCTGGGGCATCAAAGGTGATGCGGTCCTTTCACGGAGGACGGCAAGAAAAAGAGCAGATCTTGCTGGTACAAGCACAGAGTCCACTATGATCACAACAACAACAATTCACATATTCAAGTGATTCAAATGTGTTTAACCTCGAACGTACTAATGATCAGTGTAGCGATGATTATGGATGGCTTCGTCCTTTCACAGGGTCATGCTGCAGCCTTTCCACCTGTTTGGCTTTCAGGTTGGTTTAGCAACATTAGAAGCTATTAGGTTGGAGGCCATCGCTAGTAGGTTGGAGGCCATTACTACTAGCAACAAGAAGCTTTCATTTGTTCAGTTCCTTCAGCTCTTTCCATGCCAGTTCATCGTATCCTTGGAACCGGAATCACTCGCTTGTGGCCATCACGCATGGCCATGGGAACACTAGGTTGCCTATATATGGTCGGTTTACTGCAATGCCTAATAGGGTAGGGGAGTGCTGTATCCTGTTGCTTCCTGTTTCAAGACCTTGTCTCCAACAGGTTGGAAGACAACGAGACAGCTTGAACATATGGACCATGACTGGATCGCCCGTCATACACCTCTCAACTGACCACGGCAGCTGAACTGGTCGGCGCTCACAGTGCAGACGCCTCAGACATGGACCATTTGAGCGGATTAAACACGGCGGAGATGGCAAGGAGATGGTGGAAGTGCAGTGGTCCAGGGAAGGCCCCAGAAGGCGTTTGACGGAAAGAGTGAGTGGAGATCCTGGTGCCGCTCTGGGAAAAAGATGCCTTTGCGTCGCAGGCTCAAGAAACATGTACAGAACAAACAGGTTATATAACATGTCAATGCTAACTACGACACTGCCATCGATTCTTTTCCTGGAGAGAAAGTGTGGAGATGCCAGCGTTTGCTTTCGCGAGATGGACGAAACATGATCCATTTAGATGGCTCGTTGCAAGCTGCATCATCGACCAAATAAGGTATACAGTATCGCTATTGTAGCTTTCTAGGCTGCCTGGCAGTCTTCTCCACCTTCACTTCACAAGCGCCCTTACAGAAGCCCAGGTGGCCGTGGTCGTCGATACCTTCGCGGAGGCACAGATTCTCCCACTATGTAATCTGATCAGGGTAGAATTAGAAAGCCTTGGGAAGAGCAATATGTCGTGATTCGACTCTAGGATCAGACCACCGAAAGTTGGGTCAGATTGTCAGAAGCCTTGAACCTTAGCAAGACGTTTGACATGTTTCGCATAAGAGATGAGTACTCATTGCAGTATACCGTATACATCCGTATACCTGTTATTCCATTTGTTCATAGGGTTTTGATCTGTTTTGATCCTTTGCATCGCCACGGCCTCTGGAAGAGAACATTTCCCACATCTTCCCCCGGGCAGGCGCGTGAGCGCGACGTGCTCAATCTGGCGGAGGAGATGGTGACTCGGCGCAGGTCAACCGCCCGGTACATTCGGTTTGACATGGTTTGACCATTGCTCATCCGGTTGAGCTAAAGGTTGGTCGCAGACCTGGACGGGAAGCTTGTCCCATTGAGGTACTCTTGTTGGACAACAATGTCGGCAAACGCCTGCTGCTGCAAATGATACCGCCCAAACGATGCCAGGTTCTTTCACGTGTTGGCCCCGGAAGGCAGGTGACCACGTAGGGTCACAGGCACGACTCAGTGGGATGGAGTAAAGAGGTGTGCTTGACAACAAGTCACCAGAAGCGCCTTGACAAGGCCATTCAAAGAATGCTCTCCAGACAAAGTAATTTTCCTCCAGCTTTGATGAACTCAACTATGTGGGTGCGGTGTTCATTCAATAATGATAGCTCAACGCAAGTTAGAATTGGCCGGCCGCTTGGGAAGCTCACAAACAGAAGTCGATTGATGGTGCTGCAAAGTGACAGAGGGGTAGAAAGGCACCACACCCATGAAAAGCGATAGAGTATCCAAAAAACAACGATACGCCCCGCTCAATGACGTTAGCGGTAAGTAGACTCTAAGAGGTGTTCACTGTTGCTGTTGCTCATATGTCATCATGATCGGCTGAGTGCTCGCCATCGATTCTGGCATTGGCAGGCTAGCAGGTGTTCCTGTTTGGCCACGTCGTTGACCTGCTTCGTTTGAGGTTGACTACATCTGATGACCCCGCGGTGCCACCCTGAGCGCCGCGCCGAGGAACGGAACCACGAAAACGACAAGAAGTTCCTCCAGAAGGTCTTCGAGCGCATTGACGAAGACGGGAGCGGCGAGCTGACACTGGAAGAGCTGGTGGAAGGAGCTCGCCAGGAGGGGAGAACCCTTGGTGGTTCTGGGGGAGCAGCGGATGAGGATGCAGGTGACGGTGGTAGAAGTACCATAATTTGTGACCCAATAAAGGCACAACATTGTTCTTGAGCAACCGTGTGCATGCAGAAGATGTTTTTCTGCTGAACTTTGCTCATTAGTGACCTATAGTGTGTGTGTGTGTGCCCCTTGTAGTCACAGGGATTCCTTTGAATTGTGTCCATTTTCTTCAGCACGGGGGCGCAGCAGACGCAAGGGACTGCGCTTAACAAAGCTACCTTGCATCTGGGAAGCCAGGTCTGATCAACCTGGTGTACCTGCCTTTGAAAACCTAAGTATGGCAAAAGCTGTCTCATTCTTTGTTGTGCAGTAAGCGGCTAATGCAGCGGCGACTCACCTTGGAGTGTTTGGACCTTTGGAGCTCCACGGATTTGCACGACCCGTCGTCACCCTGTCGCCACCGTTGGAGGCCTCAAACTTACCTGGAACCTTAGGCGGTTTTACTTAGGCTGGCGTGTGGCACCGCTGTCAAGTCAGTACGCATATCCATAAGTGTGTGCTTTTTAATTTGATAAGTCCTGCATGGCTTATTTGTAGTAGCTGCTAGATCACTATGAAGTCTGAAGACTTTTCATTAGTAGGTGCATTGATTGGCAATGAAGCAAGACCACACCGGTCTCAATCTCCTCATGTCAGACGTGGCTGCATTGCGCTTTCCTCATGAGGATCACTTCTTCACTTTGCTAGCCAAGGTCGCTTTGAAGTTGTGGTAGTTGTGGTAGGTGTCTCCACCGAGGCCCAGACATCAGGTTTGGCCAGATCCAAGGGTGTGTTGATCAAAACAGGCTTAGCGGCGTTGTTACCACCCAAGCGCTAGAAAGTTCTTACAGTCTTTTACAGTATGTCATTGGTTGACAGCATGTTCTCCTTGGACTAGTGCTGAAAGATAGGGTAAGACTTCCCTTGACCACTTGTTTGCACCTTTAGCCGTTACTGCTTCTGGGGCTCCTATGGACATCGCGCATGTGTTTCCAACTACTCAAAGCAAAGGTGTGGGTAGCGCAGACTGCTGGTATATTCAATCAACCCGTTCAAGACCAATGGCACAAATGATGCAAGTGAACATTGGACCTTGAATGTGTACTACGAGAAGTGCACAATGCAGACGAATACCTACTAGTAGTATATACGGAGCATTATACAAATGTTTCGCACGTTAAACCGTTTGCAAGTATGGAACAACTGGTGGTGATTGTTCGCAAGGTTTCACAAACAAATGACAGTTTGTTGGCATTTTCTTCCTCAAGCATAGCGGCTCATTGCCCTCGCGCACCGCCACAGGACCCTGAGTTTCAGAGTCGTTTGCGGGTGATGGACATCGATGAGGTCCGATCCACCGACGGATTTGTTCGAAGGATGCGGATTTGCTGTGCAGAGCTGGAGATTTCCTGATGCGGATTGTCGGAGTGTTCGTTTTTGTTTTAGTAGTTTCTCACGACGTGCAGGTTCATCAACTGT
>CAXIVM010002826.1:43200-79791 GCA_964035705.1 Porites rus | reverse complement strand
AAGGCTGGCGTATGCCCACAACTGCGGCAAGTACGGGCGCTATGCAAAGGAGTGCTGGAAGAGAGTAAACCAAGTGGAGGAGCAATGGCCTGCTAGCAACACTGGCGGGACGAGTTCTTCATCGACGACCCAGACCACAACTGGGCAGACAGGACAGACCGCAGTGAGAACCACAGTGCCACAGTGCAGATGGTTCGACTATCAACGCCGCCTGAGAGTTCTTGCCTCGAGATCTTCGACTTGACCGCACCTCGAGATGAAGAAGAGAGGAGGAGCTACCCTTGGAGGGTTGGAGCCATTGAAGTCGAGATGGAGGAGCTCTTTGGCGAGATCAGTGAGGAGACAGAGGAAGAGTTTGTGGACTGCATAGAACCAGTGGTGCTAGTTCCCGATGGCGTCACTGTTGTGGCCATGGACTTGCAGGATGACCTAGAGGAGAGAAAAGTCCAAATGGTGAGGACTGGAGAAGAGGAGAATGACGCAGGATGCCACACTGGACCAGACATATCAGTGCTGCGGAGGTCGTATGGAAGTGTTGGTACCTGGTCGCCTGGATCACAGAGCTTGAGAATGGTGGTTGCTCAAGGCACTCACATAGCCCATGATGGTGTGACGAGGGCAAAGATCAGGACGACCGACAAGAAGGGCAAGGAAGTTGAGCTGGTAAACGTCCAGCATCCCATCCTTTGCGCTGGGAAGCTGCTCAAGAAAGGATGGAGCATATGTGGAGGATCAGGCAGCGTCAATTTGAGGCATGAGAGAAAGGACATTTCGGTGCCAATTCACAGAGAAAGGAACTCACTGCAATTCACTGCCAGGATCTCCACGGTGGAAGCTGATGAGAAGAAGGAGAATGAGAAGCAAGAGGCGTTAGCTCTTCGGGGAACCCTAAGCCGCTATGTGAAGGAGATGGAAATGGAACCTGGATGGCATCGCCTTCCCAACGGAGTGGTGGTCTACAGTGACCCACTAACAACAAATCTGGTGGACCCACGAGTCCAGATAGATGAGGATGACCCTCATCAAGGACAAGGATGACATGTGGACGCAGATTGAGAATGTACCGGACTTCATGGAGTTGAGGCCAAAGGCATTCAGGAAAATCGGAACTGGTGGACCGCAAAGGACATTGACATTCTTTGCAGCCTCAATGATGGAAGATTACTGGGAGATGGAATCCGAGGTACCGATCAATCCATTCCCTGAAGAGAAGAACAGAGCACCTCAAGGACGACTGGATTGGTCAGAAGATGATCGAGAAGAGGAGGAAGATTTGGAGACCAAGATTGACGCACAAGATATAGAGAAGATGGTGGTGGCAGATCGTCCCAATGAGGTGGAGATGGACGAAGTCATCTACACAGACAAGATGCCAGTCAAGGAGTTGCAGCTGGCATGCAAAGAGGGAGGCCTACCCTATAGCGGCAGCAAGAGGAGGCTTTTGGACCGCTTGATGGCCTTCCGCATCAACATCGAGAACAAGATGAAGCTCAGCGTTGCAAAGAGGCTGTTCAAGGAACAGGAGAGGAAGCCTATGACATTGGGACAACCTCGATTGCCATCGCTGAAGGAGCAGGAAATTCACTTCGTGACCCACATCCCATACGCTCCATGGTGCCAAGCATGTGTGGCCAGCAGGGCAAGGGAAGATAAGTACGAGAAGCAGGACGCCAAGCCAGACCTGGGAAAGAACGTGATGCAGCTCGACTTCTTCTTCACGTACACAGGTGAGGAGACTAGAACTGAAGAGACACCAATTGACAAGGTGAAGGAGCGAGCAGATCAATATGGAACCTGCCTCGTTATGACTTCCTCACAGACCAACCATGCGTGTGGTGCCTGTGCCATCGAAATGTACTGCCAGTCTGAAGACAGTGACGGAGGAAAGCGTCCGGTGTTCTATGGAAAACTCCTCGGCGGACCCGTGCATCTTCCAAGGAGAGTCAGAGAGAGCAATGAAGCAGATCCTGAGGTCAGTGCAACAAGTGAGGACGCTCATGGGTTTGCCATGTGAAACCCGCCTGACAGGAAGTGGACAACGCGCCTCAAACGGGCAAGCTGAAAGAGCAGTGCAGACGGTTCGCAAGATGGCCAATTGCCTGAGGTCGTTTGCCGAGACGAAGGCCCACATCCAGATCGATGGAGTTTCCACGTGTATCCATGGGCATTCAGGCGTGCAGCATTCCTCATCATGAACTGGCGACTGGACATGCGTACAACGGGAAGCTGGCACTATATGGTGAGACAGCGCTTTTCAAACGTCTGGCCAAGTACAAAGCCAGTGACACCTTCGAACGCGGCGTCTGGGTTGGGAAGAGTTGCTGGAATGATCAACATGTGAGCCTAACCCCAGAAGGAGCCAAGGACACCGGCCGTGGCAGCCAGGGAAAGCGGCCGGTGCGATGGGTGCGCCAACAACACCAGCACCTGTGCCGTTGACACCCAGGACGAAGAGATCAGCAGAGGAGGCAACGACTGAGGAGCCGGAAGAGAAAAGACAAGACAGGACAGAATCACCTCGCAAAGGCCATGAGAAAAGAGAAGCCCAAGAGGAAGAAATGGAACCAGAGAAGAAGCAGAAGGTGCAAGAGGAGAAAGAAGTAGAGGACAGCAGCACCTTCGAGTATCACAAGACCAAGAGAGGAAGAAGCATCGATGTCACCTTCATCATCACCGGCAAAGATGGCAAGGCAGTACCCCCCGCATTTTGCAGGGATACAAGCCATTGAAGTCGATGGGGACGAAGAAGTCGACTAAAGAGCTGCAGGTGGATGACAGAGAAGACGAGGAGCCACCCATCACAACAGAGGAGCATCTCAAGATGTTGGATCATGAAGCGAAGAAGAATGAGGTGGACAGGATGGTGAGCATTCGTGTAATGGAGGGAGTGAACGCAGAGTGAAGACCAATGGAGGCTACCTAATGTCCACCAAGTTCGTCTACTACTGGAAGCATAGAGTGGAACGTGGAGGATGGTTCCGCAGAGCACGCCTGGTGGCGAGACAGTTCAAGTCCAGCGTGGACATGGAGCAGACATTGCTGGTGATCCCAAAGATGCTCATCAACCTCATGCTGAACGTCTTCAAGCACTTCACGGCCATGACGTTGGACATCAAGGACGCATTTCTGATGGCTGCGCAACCAGAGGAGGAAAAGGCCTACGTGGAAGTGGACGGCAAGGTCTATAGACTGATCAGCCAGGACAACGGACGGCAGCAGCTGTTCACTGGTGCCGCAAGGGAGTTCGGCATGGAACAGGACATCATGCAACCCACATTGCTGATGATCCACAAAGTGATTTACATCACAGTGCGTGTTGATGATGTCTTCATGGTGGGTGATGAAGGAGCCTTGAAGCAGTTCGTCGACTTCCTGAAGATGAAGAAGAAATGGCGCATTGACCAATCAGGGCCCTACTTAAAGAGAGATACTACAAGCAATACGAAGTTTGGGCAAAGAGATGGACCTCTTCAAGAAAGCATATAGGAAGACTCCCATGGAACAGAACTTCAGCAAGAGAGATGACAGTGAGGAACTTCAGGGAGCAGAGGTGACGAGATACAACAGGAGCGTTGTTGGACGATTGATGTATCTTGCAGGAGAACGACCTGATGCCCAGTTTGCCATCCAGAGCCTGGCTCGCTTCATGGCCCGACCCACAAAAGGCCTGGCGCGCGTGCTCGTACCTGCAAGGTACAGAAGGCTACGGAGTGAGGATATCTGCAAGAGCGAAGGGCCAGTCGGTCATGAATGTCAACAATTCAGAAGATGTGGAGGACAAGGACCGACGCCTCCTAGAAGTGGTGACAGATGCAGACTACGCTGGAGACCGCAACGACCGTCGAAGCACTACCTCCTTTCAGGTGTTCAGCGACGGCAATTTGATGGAGTCAAGAGTCAGAGCACAAAAGGCAATTTCCCTTTTCTCAGGGGAATCAGAATTTGTGGCCGTGGTGGCAGGATCCTCAGATGGACTGCTCATCAAGCTCCTGTGGGAGAAGGTCACGGAGGAGCGATGTGAAATGAAGGTGCGGTCTGATAGCTCAGCCGCGAGGTCGATGGTGCAACAACAAGGAATAGGCCGAGTACGCCATCTTGATGCCTCGCTGCTTTGAGTGCAACAGAAAAGAGAAGGAGAAGATTTTGAGCATCGGACCCATCCCAACCGAGCTCAACTGTGCAGATTTAGGCACGAAGGCCTTGACAAAGAAGCGCATGCTTGGGCTGCTCTGGTTCAGTACAGTATGGTGGAGAAAGAGTTGGTGAAGAGGAGCACAAAGAACTTGAACGTTGAGAACAAATGAAGAAAGGAATGAAGAAGGTGATGAGGAGCAAGGATCTCCACATCGGGCTATTGATGATGATGGCCACGATGGATCAAGCCGCAGGCAACAGTATTGGAGAAGAAGATGGAGAAGAACAAGGACGGGCATGGAACTTCATGACTCCCATCCTGGCGACAGCGATTGAGAAGGTCAAGGACTACATGCAAGATGGGAGCAACAAGACAGACAAGAGACACAAGCAAGCTGCCAAGCGAACCTTGAGGCATGGGAGCGCTGTGGAGAAGAGAATGAAGAATTGAAAACCGGGTGTTCCAGCTTGAAACCTACATTGAGGAGCTGGAACAAACAGTCCAGGAAGTGAGGGGCCAGAGAGACATGGCTTTCGCTGAAAGAGCATGGACTGAAGCTGATGAGTCTCATGTACAGGGTGTGTAGGCATGGCAAGAAGATCCACTTTAAGGACACTTGCCCACACTACAAGAGTGCAGAGCACCTTGAACTGTGCTCTAGATGCACAGGAGGGAAGGGGCCGTGACAGATTTCACACAGGGTCCTGTCACTCGTGCATGACACGCGCAAATCGAGATGTACCACGACAATGCTCAATCGCATAGCGAAAAGGTTTTTTGTTTCGCATAATGTATGCCCAACAGAAACTCTTATCAGAAGTGATTTTCGGAACCACAGTTTCAGATGTCCCAGTTTCTGAAACGCAGTTTCAAAATCCGACTGTTTAGTTGCAGATTCCGGCTTCAACCAAAATTCACAGTTCAGGCCAGATGTGGGCATGGAATTCACCCAGCCAGCGGCTGAAGCTGCGCCAAAGCCGTGTGGACTGGCAGCTGTTGATGCACCTGCTGGTCCAACAAGCAGGTGCCCGGGTATGGGAAGAGGGCCGTCGGAGCTGGATTATTTGGAGCAGTCTTGTTATTACACACCCTGTTTCTTCGAGTAAAACGGTCTACAACCTTGTTTGTTGCAGTTCACGCTAAGATACCAAGTATAATTCCGGCAGGCCTGAAGTCAGCGCATCGAGTGTGGCATCAGCTTCAAATGCGCCAGCTTTTTCAGCCTCCTGCGCGGCAGAAGTTGAGCCCAAGGATGGCGAATTGGAGGACTAGAATCCAAGAAAACAAACAAGAAGATACAGTATGCAGTTTCATTCTTGCGTTTCATACTTTTCCCTCCCTTTCCTACTACATACACAGTCTCATGTTTTTTCGAGTAGGACGACTGGTACAACTGGATGGATCGGCGCTTGAGAGCAGCCTGTGCGGAGCCCATGAGGGGCAGCGACAAGGCGAAGCGCAACACGGGTCGGGCAAATGGTGTGTCGCCGCGAGCGTGTGCCATGTGCAATGTTATGCAACGTAAAGTGGCAGGCGCACGCAAAGATATTTTTTGAATCTGCCTTCAAAGTGCCGGAGATGCCCTCAGCGCTTGGGTTTGTCGTGTCGAAAGAATAAACATGTTACATCATGCGCTTAGATGGGCCTGGTCGTTGCTAGTATGATCATTACAGGCGTACAATTAGTAACGCCATGGTAGGTGTGAATGAACCAGTCTTCCAATTGAGGCCAAAGAAGCCGTGCCAGAGCAGCTGAGAGAGGAACCTAAGATCATGTGGCAGGATGAAGATTTGGCGGTGGTCTTCAAGCCCAGTGGCTGGTCCGCTGACCCCAACCCGCAGGCGCGGTTGGTTTGGTGACGGCCGCGGTCAATTACGCACGAAAGACATCATCGTGTGGGTTTGATTGCGCGTTCAACCTTGGAATAAATAGGGATACGTGATTGATGTTTCGATGCTCAAAACATTCCCAAATCTGTAGGGGTTCATTGCCATCATGCCAACTTGCAAACTCCTCAGGGAGTCAATCCTGCCTGGGCACGCCTGCGGCCTTCAGATCGACAGAGGGAGGTGACCAAGCTCTTGACACAGGCAACCGCCGCCCCAAACCCGATCCCTTAATAGCCCTTAAACAACAAATCACGCAGGAGGCAGATGCTCCTTTGCAGGGCTGGCTGCTGCTGCAGTTGGAAACCCAGAGTCCCGGTGTCGCACAAGACAAAATTTCAAACCTGGTGAAAGCAGACTGCTTATGGTGACTTAGGTTCGGGCACGAGACGATGAGCGACGCTTGCCGGTCTCAGTGTGGGTCTTGGGGATGCATATTCGTGCCCCAAAGGCTTTCGCAAGGAGGGCAGATAAGCCCCTTCTGACTCGTCGGTGATTGTGTGGCGTGACTTTGTCGCGCGCTGAGGGAAATTGATCGTGGCATCGTGCACCGATTGGATGCAAAGACCTCTGGTCCTTTGCTCATCGGCAAAACGCACCAGGTGTTTGGCAGTTTTGCTGCTTGTGCAGTTCTCTTAGGATTCTTGCCTCGTGAGGGCTACGTGCATGCCAGAGGAGAGGTCTTGCGTGGTCTCTTCAAGGAGTATTTCCTGCGTGGTTTGAGAGGGACATAAAGGGTGATGAACGGTGAAACTCTTACTCTTTGCAGACGCATCGAGGACTACCTGGTGCTGGTTCATGGTCGCCTTCCCAGTGAAAGGCTCGTAAACTGGATCTCAACGCACCTGTTTGCCACTTTACAGACATCCTTGATATTTCGGCGGAAGGACTTTTCTTGAATCGAATCCATTTTCGACCTGTGACCATGAGAGATTGTTTGCAGGGGCGAGTGCAATGCAAACTTGGACACGCCTGGAGCTTAAGTCAAACCGATTTGGCAAAAAAACTGGGCTGGTGGGATAAGAACTGGGTAATCGTTTCTGTCTAAGGAGTAGCTTCAAGGAGAATGGCCGGGTGCGTCTCGCCCTTGGAGAGAGGGCTTCGGGAATACTGGTAAATACAGTACGTATTTGTAAGTATTTTATCCGCTTCCTTCCTCATGCCAAAACAAATAGGCCTCGATCCTGCTGGTCTACAATGCTCGACACTTTGGGAGGCCACTATTGATTTTGGTCACATAGCTCGGATGTGGTTTGTTGGTTTTGCGCGGCCTGCGGACAATGGAGGTCCTTGTGGAGTACGAGTCGGCTGAAGGGGAAAAGTCTTCTCCTTAGAGAGTTTCGCAGCTTTTTCGGGTGGTTTGGGCACGCGCGCGGATATGCCAGGCAGATCCAGGCAGAATGCTAGAAAACATTGCAAATTGAACGCCGCAAAGGACCTCAGAAAGGTAAGCCAGCCGAAATGCCAGAAAATAACTACGCCAGAAAGGATGTCAGAAGACAAGTGCCCAAAGTTATGCGAGGTAGAATGTGAAAGGATGTCAGAACCTATCCCACATAGAAAGCGGAAAGGATGTCAGAAGACGTGCCAGATAGAGTGCTAGAAAGGAATTCAGAATGCATGCTAGCAAGAATGCTGAGATAGAATGGCAGATGCCAGATAGAATGCAGAAGCAGCAAGATGTCAGAATGCCAGAAGATATCGCAGTTGCTGTATATAGACTGTCAGAACGTCAGAAGGTATGCCAGATAGGACTGGACGCCAGAATATATCATATTTTAAGGCTTACGCCTGACAGCCGGGCGCCGGCCCAACACAGGGCAAAGTAGGAAGGTAGAGGGGATAGAGGCAAAAGACGTCGGGCATTCCGGCAACATCCTTCAATGTGGAAGGGGGCTGACCGCCCGGGTGTATGTAAGAGACACCGAAGGTCGGGAGAGCCGTCGCTCTCTCTCTCTCTCTCTCTCTCTCCCTCTCTCTTTCTTTGAGACTGTGTGGGGCCTATGTTGCCACATCTTGAGGCTATCTTGGCCCATCTAGAATCTAGGGCTATGTTTCCCATATCTGGGACCTATGTAGGGTCATTTTGCGGCTATGTGTGCCATATCAGACCTATGCTGGGTCATCTGGAGTATAGGCCAGCACCAGGCTCGGACTGAAGCGGGATGTCCGCGTAGCAGCAGCCCAGGTAGGTGGCCACAGGCAGGTCCTGCTGTGGCCGAAAGCAAGTTGAGCCACCGTTTCACCCTCCCAAGCGCCGGGGTCGGCGGATATATCCCAGACAAAAGCCGGAAAGGATGTCTGAGGACATGCCACATACAGTGCCAGAAAGGATGTCAGCATGCCAGAATCAGCAGGATGTCAGAATGTACCAGGAGGCAGAATGTCAGAAGGATGTCAGAAGATAAGATATGAGAGTTTTAATGTCAAAAGGTATGCCAGTTAGAACGTCAGAAGATATGTCAGACAGAACGCCAGAATATATTCGACCCCAGATAGAATGCCGGAAAGGATGTCAGAGGAATGCTGGAAAGGATTTCAAGAAATTACCAGGAAGAATGTCAGAAGACATGCCAGAATACGTGCCAGGTAGAATGCCAGAAAAGATGTCAGAAGTAGAATGTCACAAGGTGTGCCAGCAGAATGCCAGAAAATTTTCAGTCCCAGACAGAATGCCGGAAAGGATGTCAGACGACATGCCAGACAGAATGCTGGAAAGGGATTCAGAATGCATGCTAGGAAGAATGCTGGGAGATATGCCAGAAAAGATGTCAGAATACATGCCAGGTTTCATGTCAGAAGATATTGCCAGTTAGAGCGCCATAAGATATGTCAGATAGAATAATTACACGTATTCGATCTCAGATAATGCCGGAAAGGATGTCAGAGATAGAATGCTGGAAAGGAAAGAGTCCCAGAAAGGATGTCAGAATATAATAATCTAGGTAGATGGCGGAAAAACGCCGCATATAGAGCCCAAAATCATATTAATATGTCTTGAAACCATGTCAGAACAAGCGGCAGGTTTGATGGGATAATACATATCGGACTACGTGGCAGAACACATGTCAGAACATGCCAACAACGGACGTTGGAACACTTTCTAGAACACTTCCCAGCTTTTATGCTAGATGAGGTGTCATGTGTCAGAACATGGAAACAATGCGCATGACAGGCAACGTTTGTCAATACATGAGAGCACATGTGCCTTGCCTTCGTCGAAGCCTCTCAGGGCGGGGGTCGTTGTCATTAAGCGTTGTCGTGCAGTTTTGCTGGTTGCGCTCTACAGGTACTCTCTCCTTCACTGCCGCCCGGAAACGTTGAGGATGCCGCAGTTTTGTTGGACTTGGCACTGTAGGTGTGGATTTGGAACCAGTTGGAGAGTTTTCATGTCATAGACTGATGACGGCGTGTGTTTTGTAGCAACTTTGGCATGATTGTGATAAAACCACGGGGCATTTTTTCAATCACAACCTGACTTGAACTGAACTGAATACTGCATCCGGAATCCCCAGGACTCACCAGATGAGAGTCCACCTTGGTCACCTGGGCAATCCGTTTTGCCGGCGTGTGAGTCAGGTTGCTGCTAGATGGGTTCTAGCTTTCTAAGCAGCTGGAGTTGCCAGGATAGTGGGGGATACCTTGTATGGTTTCCCTTCTCCACTGCTTGGAAGCAGCCGCCTTTTTGTGCACAAGGTGCGGATAGGGTCAGTGGCTAAGTTTCCAAAACTTGTTCAATTCTGTTACTGAATATAGTGTTTCCTCAGCTGGACAGCGCCCGAGGTTTTTTAGTATCCGTGGTCGCGTTTGGCGCTTGAAAACATACTGTAGTATAATCATGTATAATCTGTATATATACACACATGTCAAACTCACGAAAGAAAGTGGGAACTGGGAACGCATTGAATTGCTTTGCTGGTTGCTGGGGAGTGTCACAATCGGATAAGGTGCAGTCGCTCACCGTTTCGCTGCAAGAAACTCCAGAGCTATGGCAAGCCCTCGAAGGGCTAAAAAAGGTTGGGGACCTGAGAGCAGGTCTTGTTTTGGGTTCACTCTTTTCGTTCTCTGCCGGTGTAGTTTTCTGGGGAGAAGGATTTGGAGGAGACAAAACTGCCCAGCATCGTCCAGCTCTTCTTGAGGTGGGTGATGCTGTTGGATGCGGAGCACCGGGATTGGGCTGCGTGACCACAAAAGACTGCACTGGGGTCAGGGTCCTTTTGCTTTTTTGACTTTATGTTTGTTTTTCGACTTTATGATTGGATCAAACGGATGTGTTGATTTGGCTCAGATCATGACATAGACATAGAGGATTTCCAGTCACTTGCAGACGCACTGACTTGCCAAGATTGCAGATGCAATTCAATCACTTACCAAGCAACAGAAGCAACAGCGTGCATTTGATATGTTGAGCAAAATGAGTTGCGAAAAAGGCAAACCTTCTTCTGTTTGGCCATTGCGAATTCTTCAACCCAGATTCGCATCTCAAATTGAGTCGCACATGCAACCAGACGCGGGCTGCGATGGCCATGCGGAGCTGATCGTGTTCTTGGATACACATCATGGCAGCTGGGATTGGATTACTAAAGGAGCGAACTGATGCAGAAGCGAGGAAGTGAGCTAGCAAAGTCAAGCTTCTTTTCATCTGAAGTGAAGCCGGGATTTCGGATTGCGTAGAACATGGAATCTGAACTTAGATCGAGTCATGACCATTTTTGCAAAATTCAACAATTCAACAACACTTGCATGTGAAAGACGTGGGCGTTTTGCCTATGTCCGCCAATCGTGGCAACGAAACATTTTGCCGAAACCAGCAGAACCATATATAGGCGGATGACTCAAGCGACTTGCTGGAGGGCTTACACAGCCGGGTCCTGATGAAAGCTTTGGTCAAAAGTTCTTCGGTTCAAACAATGCAGCTTCTACTCTTGCGCGCGCCAGTTTTTTTGGTAATTATGTTACCGTTGGCCTATGAATGCCTTGCCAAGCCTGCTCTAGAGATTCTATAGTTTTCTGTGTCTCAGGCCTGGACATCACCGCTTGCAAAGAGCACATCCGCCAGCTGCAAGCACGACGAGAGAGACGCTCTTTGGTCCAATGGGAAGTTTGCATTAGCAGTGTCACAGTGCCACTCACATTACAGGTGTTAGTAGAAACAAGTGCCTTACTAGTAGTAACAGGTGCCTTACTAGTAGTAACAAGAAGCTATTAATTTAATTCTGTTTCATGTAGATGGCGCACGACATGCTGGGACTGCTGACACCGGAGTAGCACTAAGATTTGATGCTACTCACGCTACCGTTTTGGTGCAGAGCCATAGGACCTTGGTGCAGATTGAAGTCATGTCCATTGAACAATCGCAAACATTATTCCGAGGTCGTGAGCTTGTGGAGAGGTTGCAGGAAAAGCTGAAGGTGTCGAATCGGTTTGAATTGTTTTATTTCTAAACCCTTTGTCACATGATTGGCATTGGCCAAAGATCTGAGGACTCTCGAGATTTAGTGAGTACATATGTCCAATGTCCTGCATATCGAGCAATATGCGGTTTGCCAAAACAGGAAGGCAGGCTGTTTTTGTGAGGGCCTCGTCATCAGGGTTCCTCACTGCAAGGCCCTGAACAATGAGTTGGCTGCGAGAAAAGAGGAGGCCGACCGCTGTCCGGGCACCAAAAAGTCGCCTCATCAAGTCATCAAGTATCCATCTTCGCTGTCAGACGAGAGATTTGGTTCGAACTCATTTGACTCGAATGCAGATCAACAGATCATATTACAAAAACATGATATAACATTGTGATTTGTCCATTGATGGTTGATGACCGTTCGATGACTCGCCGTCTCAATGCAGTGGTGGGTGGGCAGAGGCATTTACACCGAGGAGAAACCAGGGGTTCGGTGTCTAGGGACAGGGGTGACTGAGGACAGTCTAGGACTCCAGAAGGACAGGGTTCCACGTAGGATTCACATTGGTAGCGGAGCCCCTTAAACAAGGGGCAAGGTGTGTTTGGGGGTTCAGGGTGACCCTAGGTTGGTGGTGATAGGAAAGTTTTGGGGGGAAAGACATTTCACCTCCATCGTGTGATTGAGCCATGGCCCCAAAAGCTGTTCAGACGGCAGAGGAGGCCGCACCAGGCCGAAGCTCGGGATCCTCCCGGCCAGTCAACTGCCTTGGGCGCAGATTCCAAGTTTTGTTGCTGGAGAAACGGACCGGATGACTATGGGAAGAAGCTGACCTTTCTGGCCAGCATCTGGCCTGATGAACACATTGGGCATTTAGCCCCAAGAGCGGCCCTTCAGTGCGATCCAGTCTCCTTCAAGAAGATCTCTCGCATCAGCCCGGAGGAACTCAAGTCCAAGAACGGGGTTGCTGCAGTTCTGGCCGCACTAGGCCTACAATGGGGAAGGTTTTCAGCAGAAGACCGCTACCTCAAGTTCGAGCGGGCGCTGTTTTTGACCGTTCAGAAGGGGGACGAAACAAATGACAGTTATCTCGCACGGCATGATGCATGTTTCGAAGAAGTGATGGCCAAGGAAAAGGGCATCAGCCTCGAAGAGATTCGAGCATACATCCTCCTGAGGCATTCTGCCTTGACTGCGGATGACAAGAAGCGCATCATCGTGGAGTCCGATGGAGTGCTGAAATATGGTCCTACCAGAGACCGAGTTCGCCTTCTTGGGTCGAAGTTCTTTACCGACCTTCATGGTCAAGCAAAGCCCAAGAACAAAACCTATGACGTGAACGTCACGGAGACGCCTAGCGAAGAGGACACCATGGTGACTTTTGAACCTCCTGATGAACACCAGGAGGAGCAGGCATTTCAACTACTACAAGACCAAGGAGATGAAGACGCAGTGTTTGTGGCAGAATTCGAGGAAGAGGTCATCAATGCTGTGCAAGAGTCCAGTCAACTGGCCAGTTGCTTTTCAGCATACCAAGAAGCCCGTGCTCGACTTCGTGAACGAGTTCGCCAACGAGGTTTCTGGCCACCAGGTCAGGGCAAGGGTGGCAGTCAGATGAACAAGGGAAAAGGAAAGAAGGGTTCATGGAAGAGCTCATGGGCACCTCCTCGTAAGACACTCGCAGAGAGGATTGCAAATTCAACCTGTCGAATTTGTTCAAAGCCTGGCCATTGGAAGCGAGAATGTCCTCAGCGCTTTGAACGACAGGCGGAGACCACCACCATGGCGGAAACGCCCTATGAACCGGAGCAAGATCCAGAACTCATGGACACCTTGCCGGAAGACGTCCAGGACTATGAGCCTTGTTCCAGTTTAATCAAAAGTTTTTGTAAGCCGTCAACATTGATTGTCCCGGACGCTCGAAGGGGACATGAGACACCAGGGGTGAGTGAAGGGGTTCCTGTTTTTACTGTTTGGGACAGTGGTCTGTTTGGAAGTCGCCTTCGATCAGCTCTCCATGTCGCTCAGAGGCCGGGGCGAATTGAATGCGCCTCTTCAGCCAAGACGCGAATCAATTTTGAGAAAGCCTCCTCACCAATCCTTCCTGCGTGGAACGTCCATGACCAAACCGGACTGGGGCAGATGACTGAAGAAGCTTCAGACGAAGCTATTTTGGACACCGGAGCGAGCCGAACTGTGATAGGGAGTCGTAGGGTTGAGGGTTTGATTCGAGCTTTGAAAGGTGTCAGGGTTAAGAGAGGTCCCTCCAGTTGTGTGTTCAAGTTTGGAAATAGCGGCACGCTCCAATCCCAAGAAGCACTGTTTTTGCAGCGACAAGGCAGAGGATGGCTTCGCGTCGAGATCGTGCCCGGAAGCACACCGTTCTTGTTGTCAAACGCAGTTGTTCAAGGAATGAAAGGGGTAATCGATTCCTATAGGGGGAAACTGTGGTTCCATGGGGCGAACAAGAACTCGATTTGCGAAAGGTTAGACGGCGTTTGATTTGTGTGAGTTTTCGGGAGTTGTTGAATGTTGATTTTGATGATGAAAAGGGTGAAGTGTTTCATTCAATTCCACAGAACACAAACACACAACACAAGTCGACCCACCATGCATGACAGCAGAAATCAGAATGAGGAGACACCAAATAAGCAAACAGAGTTTCAGCATCCCACAGACTTGGATCAGAACGACCGTGCAGCCCAAGAGACAGCTCAAGCTATCATCCTTCCGAAGCCCGAGATCGACATCGACGAGACAAACGATCATGGCAATGACAAAGACAATGGCCCACCACTCCACGGAGGACGAGCTGTCGGGGGAAGAAGGCCCGACTTTGATGTCAGAAACCCGACAGGCCTTGGACTACACCTACATGATTCCACCGGGGATGACCAGCCTCAAGCAGTGGGGACAGGAGAAAATGAGTACCGGCAAACATGCCGGTCAGTCATTCGATGTGCTGTTCGAGATGGACGCCAACTATGTGAATTTCATCCTGCACCACAAAAGGCTCACAGGAGTCGACATGCGCAGCTTCCAGAATTACTGCATGGCCCGTCGGAAGAAGGAAGCGGAGGCATCACAAATGCCGGTGAGGAAGACAAAAGGGAAATCCTCCACCGAGAGCGAGTGGAGCCACATCGACTGGAGACGATGGAGTACATGGAAGCTCATCAGACCCAAGGACCGATGACAAAGACCACGGAGAAGAGTCCGGCCAGCTCCAAGGGGACACCTCACAAGAGGGCTCTTCCCACAGCCAAGGACGAAAAGCCATGACCATCGAGCCGAACCCGCAGCACATTCAAGCCCTTCAGACTCAGATCGCAGTGCTCCAGAGGGAACTGGCTCGACACGGCTACGAGACCCAAGATGCCCCGCCGGTGCCGGAGACCCCGTGAGAGCCGACAGTGAACCGAAGGTGACAAATTCGAAGATTCCAGTTGCTGAGGTCCAGAAACGATTGACGGAAGTTGTTCAAACGATTGAGGACGGGTTGTCCACTTTACCTACCAAAGAACCTTTTTGTCAGCGACCTCAGAAACCGGTTTGTGATCCAGTGTATGAACGACCCGTTGACCTCTTGGAGATCTTTTGTTTTCCCCAATCCCAGATGACCACCCAAATGAATAAGATGGGAGGAAAAGGGTTGAGATTCACCTTAGAAGATGGAGATCTTTCAACGGTGGAAGGGGTCAACAAATTATGGACCTGGATCTGTATGTATGAACCACTCCATATCTGGACGGCTCCAGACTGTAAGGGGTGGGGGGTTTTTCCCGACTGAACGTGACTCGAAGTAGAGAATCCGAATCACGTATTTTGTTCATGCGAGAGTTTGAACGAAGGTACCTGAAGTTATGTAATGACATCTATTGGCATCAAGTTTCACATGGACGACACTTTCATTTGGAGCAACCTCAAGGTTCAGACATGTTGAAACAACCAGAAGTATATGACATCATGTCGGGAACTTTGACAGCCTCCTTCGACCAGTGCACCGTTGGAAACTGCGAGTTCCGGGAACGGACAAGTACCTTCGGAAGCGCTCCAACGTACAGACGACATCCAGGTTGACGCACCAGATGCTCCATGGCAGATGGTGCCAACAACAGCATGAACACCAGACCATTGAAGGAAGCTACACATACCAGGAAAACAGACAGAACATCTCAGCACTTGCCGCGCGATACACCACAACTTTTGCACAACACGTAGTGAGGGTGGTTAGTAGGAGTAGAGAGAGTGGTGAGGACCCCCTTGTTGTTGAAGAGTTGTTGGCAGGTTTTGAGGCTTCCGAAGGGCAAAAACGATCTGCTGATTCTCGAGGAATTGCTCTCGAGTCTTTGCGGCTGAAGCGGCGGCGATGCGATTTTAAACAAGCAAGACCACCTGCATTTGACGATCGCCAGGACACATCATGGGACGACCTAATGAAAAGCGTGTCATCAGAAACTGCTAGAGTAGGTGTTCATATTGTTGGAAGGGATGTGAGTGAAAGAATTGGGTCGAAGGTCCCAGAGATGGATGTCCGGTTAGTCATCTCATGTCGTGGAACGGATCGATATCGCATTCCACCGAACGAAAGCGACGCGGAATCCATATCCCTCAGGAAGACAATTTATGTTCACAGACAGACTGGGGAGTGTGTGGATACGGGTCCCCCGGAGGAATGGCTCAAACTGAGTAAGCTGAAGCGCATCCGAGCATGTGGACCCTCCAGACTTGCGATCACCATTTTTGGGAAACCACGGGGGAAGGACCAAGATGTTGAGATGGTCCCTGTCCCGAAGGAGTCCCAAGAGGTTGAGGAAGGAAAAGAATTGGCAAGTCAGGATACCACCGGATGGCTCCCAGACCAATTGCGGTGTCAGGCCCCGCCTACAACCGCTTGTCATCCGAGAAGCGCCAGGACATCAGCAGACTCCATCAGAATTTGGGACACCCCTCAACTGATCTTTTGTAAAGTTCCTGAGGGAGAGAGGTTCACCACAAGACATTTTGGATGGAGCAGCTGAGTTCCAATGCGCGACGTGTGCGGAACTGTAGGAGCCCCCATGTCTAGCAAACCCGGAACCATACACCGAGACTTGGACTTCAACGATGAGGTAGGATGTGATGGGGTATATTGGAGTGGTAAGATGGGGAAGAGCTACTATTTTGTTCATTTCCTAGATGAGGGTACGCTGTTTCATTTGGGGACTCCATGCAGTAGAACCACCGAAGACCAGATCCGGGCATTTGAGGACACCTGGTTGCAATGGGCAGGACCATGTAAAACCCTGTATGTGGACCCAGCCGGGGAATATGTCACAGACAAGTGGCGGGATTTCCTTCAAAAGGAAGGGATCCAATTGGCAATGACTGCTGGCGGTTCACCATGGCAGTTAGGTCGGACGGAAAGACATGGAGCCATCATAAAAGGAATGTTGACCAGGATGGACAATGAACAACCCATCCAAAACGAGGATGAGTTTCGGGCCTGTTTGAGACATGCGTTTGCTGCGAAGAATTCCTTGAGCAGGGTCAATGGTTTCACACCTGAACAGGCCTTGTTGGGTAAGGCTCTCGAACTCTCCCTGGCTCCCTTGTTTCCGACGACCTTGCAGGTAGCCATGTTTTGGCAGAGAGTGGAACTCCGGAAGGAATCAAGTTTAGGGAAAGTTTGTGGAGAAGGGAGCAGGCTCGACGGAGTTTCATTTCTGCAGACAACGATTCCAGCTTTCGTCGTGCGTTGCTTCGAAGAACACGCCCTAGTCGTGACATGTATGAAAAGGGGGATTGGGTACTCTACTGGAAGAGGACCCAACAAAGTTCCCGGAGAGAGAAAGGTAGGTGGTATGGCCCCTCACAGGTGATAGCGGTTGAAGGGAGTAGGGTGTTGTGGTTGAGTCATGGGGGAGGGTTAGTAAGGGCGAGTCCTGAGCAGGTTAGACCAGCCTCTCTCCGAGAATACCACCTCCTTCCCAAAGATTCATCTGGAGGAGTGAAACCCGAAGCATTGGCAGAAGGGAAGGGTCCAAGGGATTTCATTTTCACTCGAGGGGGTCCCTGATGAAGAGTATGAACCAAGTGAAGGTCCCAGCGATATGATTGATGTTGAAATCCCTCCCAGATCCCAGCCAGAAAGTGAAATGGCACCTCCAAGTTCTCCAAATCAAGGATCGGCGCCCGAAGTGCCAAATTGGGACGGCGATGATATGCAAGTCGACGGAACTGATGTTCCCGTTCCAAGTGATGATGAGCTATTTGCATTTGGAGATGACCAGACCTGCACAGAATCATGCTTTGAGATCACGTTCAAAGACGGTCCCTGGGCTACCCTCACCCCTGAAGAGTGTTGTTCATGCGTGCAGGCGTACGAGACCTTGTTGACCACAAGTCCCAAGAAAGAGAGGATAGAGGTAAGGTGGGGGGACCTGAGTGCAGAGGACCGAGCTAAGTTTTCTGCTGCCAAGAACAAAGAGCTCAAGGCATGGTTAGACCATGGCACGGTCAAGCGTGTGACGGCTGGAACTCTCCAGCCAGAGGAAATTATGAGGTGCAGGTGGATCCTTGTTTGGAAGCCCCCCGAGACCCCAGGTGGAGAAAGACGGGCGAAAGCGCGTTTAGTCGTTTTGGGATTTACTGACCCAGGGTTGTCGTATGTCCCCAATGACGCCCCCACTTTGAGTAAGGATGGGAGGATGCTCTTGCTCCAAACAGTGAGTAGCAGAAAATGGAAGCTGATCAACTTTGACGTGTCTACCGCCTTTCTCAAAGGGGAAGGGGATGGCCGACGTCTTGGTTTAGAAGCACCTCCAGAGATGGCGCAAGCCCTTCAGATGAAAGGAGATGATCAATGCCTCCTTCAGGGTGGAGCTTACGGTCGGGTGGATGGTCCGTACTTGTGGTACACCTCGTTCAAGAAGACCCTTGGGAGTTTAGGATTTGTTTGTTGTCCTTTTGACAATTGTGTGTTTTCATTGGTTACCAAAGGACCAGACCAAAGACCTCAGGTTCGTGGGGTGCTCGGGATTCATGTGGATGATGGGATAGGTGGAGGTGATGAATACTTCCACACGGTCCTGACAAGTCTCCAAGAAAAATTTAGTTTTGGTGCCTACCGGGAGAAGAGTTTCGTCTTTTGTGGGGTTCAATATTTTCAGTGGGATGATGGTTCCATTGAGATTGATCAGAGGGATTACATTGAGAAGATTTCCCCTATTCAAATCCCCAAGACAAGAAGAGCCGAACTCCAAGATCCGGTGACTGAGAGTGAAAGGCAGGAGATCAGGCAACTGGTAGGGTCTCTACAATACTCAGCGGTGAACACCCGGCCAGATCTGGCCGCCAAGATAGGAGAAATTCAGTCAAAGGTGACTAGAGCAAAGGTGGAAGATATGCTCACTTTGAACCGCGTCCTCCATGAAGCAAAGACACACCCAGTATGCTTGCACATTGTTCCATTGCCATTGAACACTCTCACATTTTGTGCATTCTCGGATGCCTCATTCGCTACATGCCGTGAGCTGTCATCCAGACAAGGCCAGATAATATTTGCAACCGATAAGAGGATTCTTGACAACCAACCTAGTGTGGTATGCCCTATGGCTTGGTCTTCACGGAAGATAGCTCGGGTAGTGAGGTCAACCCTCAGTGCAGAAGCCGTCGCATTGAGCTCATGCCTTGACAGATTGTCTTGGCTCCGCTTGTTTTGGAAATGGCTGGTTGACCCCTCAATTGACTTAACAGATCCCAGCCGCATTCTGAGCGAAGATCATCCAGCGGCAGTGGCCACAGACTGCAAGTCAGTCTATGACATTGCAACACGGACTTCAGTTCCCTCATGTGAGGAATACAGAACGTGCCTTGAGTGTTTGTTGATTAGGGAACGCCTCAAGGAAAGCTGCCGCATCCGCTGGGTGAGCTCAAGAGCTCAACTTGCTGACTCTTTAACTAAATCAATGGACGGGTCACTACTTCGCCTGTGCCTAAAGGAGGGTCGCTACAGTCTTTACGACGAAGAGTCTACCTTGAAGGAGAGGGCAGACCGAAGGAACAAGCTCCTATGGGTTAAGAAAGACGGACAGGAGAAGAAAACATAGAGATTTTTAATGTATGTGATTTGTCCATTGATGGTTGATGACCGTTCGATGACTCGCCGTCTCAATGCAGTGGTGGGTGGGCAGAGGCATTTACACCGAGGAGAAACCAGGGGTTCGGTGTCTAGGGACAGGGGTGACTGAGGACAGTCTAGGACTCCAGAAGGACAGGGTTCCACGTAGGATTCACAATATCATATATGACTAAACATACACCCTTGCGCACCCTTGCGCACAAAAAGGGCTTCCACAGAGCTTCGGCAGCTTCCGCGACTGCAAAGGGGCACAAAAACGAAATGCTATGTCCAGAGACTACGAAAGATAGACGATAAAAAAACATCGCTCTGTTGGTTTTTAAGCGGTGAAGGGACTGGAAAGGACAGTGTTGCAAGATGTTTTCGTTGAAAGTAGTGAAGAGGCTTCAAAGGGCAATTTGTTACAACGGTTGCTTCTTTTCTTTCTAATGTTGCCTCCAACCTAGCAGCGACGGCCTCCAACCTAGCAGCGATGGCCTCCAACCTAGCAGCGATGGCCTCCAACCTACAAGCGATGGCCTCCAACCTACAAGCGATGGCCTCCAACCTAGCAGCGATGGCCTCCAACCTACTAGCAAAACAAGCAATCCTATAGCGATGGCCTCCATCCTAGCAGCGATGGCCTCCAACCTAGCAGCGATGGCCTCCAACCTAGCAGCGACGGCCTCCAACCTGGTCGCGATGGCCTCCAACCTAGCAGCGATGGCCTCCAACCTAGCAGCGATGGCCTCCAACCTAGCAGTGATGGCCTCCAACCTAGCAGCGATGGCCTCCAACCTACAAGCGATGGCCTCCAACCTAGCAGCGATGGCCTCCAACCTACTAGCAAAACAAGCAATCCTATAGCGATGGCCTCCATCCTAGCAGCGATGGCCTCCAACCTAGCAGCGATGGCCTCCAACCTAGCAGCGACGGCCTCCAACCTGGTCGCGATGGCCTCCAACCTAGCAGCGATGGCCTCCAACCTAGCAGCGATGGCCTCCAACCTAGCAGTGATGGCCTCCAACCTACTAGCAAAACAAACAAAGCTAGATTGAGCTCTCCGGTTCATGTCTAACGTGTGTCATCGTTTAAACGTTCTTTCATCCTATCCAGGACTTGGGGCGAGATGCTGCTACCATTCGGATTGTAGCCCACTGGAGCGAGCAGGGTAGACTGCACAACAAGGCTCTTCAGGTTCTTATTCATCACCAAGGCATCTGACAGGTCCAAATGAGGGTTTCGCTGCTTGATCGAGTCCAATCGCTTATCACCTGCACTGCAAGAGCTTCAACCGTGGCCTGTCCTTGTGTTGCATCACCAGTACTCAGATTATCTCAACTAAGGCAGCCCAAAACCGTAACTGTCACGGCAACTAAAAATGTGAACTAAAAATGCGACAGGCACTTGTTGTCCACACTTGATTTTTGTTGCTGTTGCTGCAGAGCCCATTTGGAAGCTCACCGTTCAGGCCGAAAGGACATAGGAAGTTCCCACCAAGTGCAACTTCAAACAACTTATGAGGAGGCACG
Organism: Porites rus; assembly: GCA_964035705.1. NCBI lineage: Eukaryota > Metazoa > Cnidaria > Anthozoa > Scleractinia > Poritidae > Porites > Porites rus. Next base: position 58,744 of record CAXIVM010002826.1, on the reverse strand, counting down.
GCGAAAATGGGTTGGGCAGCAACGGCTACAAACGGTGTCAAATCAGAGGCAGCTCGCTCCAAGATCTTTCCATTTGGAGTCTTCAGCTTCTTCAGAGTAAGTCTGTTCAAAGAATTTGCAGTGTCTTTTCCAAGAAGGTCCTGCGCTAAAAGCGGAGTCACGGCCACTTGAGATTCTTCAAAAATAACACCCCCTGCACAATTTTGGTCGGGTGGTTTGTGGGTATGGAAACCAGTCTATGGATATGAACTGGTGCTTTTTTGAAAGAAGCGCTCGCCCAAGCAAACTCAAGGCACCCACCCGCACGTCAAATCGATGTCTGTTTCCTCCAGAGTTGTGAGCGATTCCAAAGTGCTATAAGTGCTATGGGCAATCAAACATTTGTTGGTTCACTTCTCCGGTTTTCCAGAAACACAAGCGTCTCGCTCGCGCAAGTAACATCATGCCACTGCTGCAAACGCAAGGATGTGCAAACATCTCTTCACTAACAATAACATAATCGCCCACACATGCTTGATCTTGTGAGATGTGAGCGCGTACACTCACTTGCAGCGCTGAGTATCGTCTCATATGGAGGCACTATATAGCCACAACAACTAGAGAAAACAGGTAACAAGTTCATTGTAATGAGGAGTTAAAAACACAACACTTACCTGAAAAAACAACACGGTTCTTGACAAACCAAACGTGCACTAGCATACTGTGCACTTGTTCGCGCAGCACCTCGTGAAAAGCATGCACAGCAAGTGCATGTGTACGTGTGCATTGTCTGCGGTCACACGATCTTGGCTGTCGCTTCCCCGGAGTCTCCCGTTCAAGCGGATATTGAGGGATCCGGCGCACAACCGGCGAAAGAGCAAAGCATCCACCGAGATCTGGGGCATTCTTTTTGCGCGCGTTGTTCGTCGCGTTGTTCTTTCACATACCGAAAATCGAGGGCGCGCTGTAGAAACACAATGACATGCAATCCAATAGTTGTTACACAAAGCTACACAAACAGATTCAATATCCAAGCAAGATGTATGTTCCATAGACCACGAAGCACATAAGAAATCGGACAAAGAATGAAAAGGATAAAAGTCTGTACAAGTGACAACAACAAATTATCACCAAACTAGACAAATAATGCAATTAAGACCGAACGAAGGCATAATTTATACACGAAAGGTACAATCTATTCCGCAGCAGGGGGCATGAGTTCTTGCGATTGATTTCTCAGCGCCAAATCTGCAAAAGATCGAAACGGTCATCACGCGATCATTACATACCCAGTATCTACGGCCCGTTGTTTTTGAGAGTGATTTGAAACATTGAAACTTGCAAAACCTCCTCCTCGCCCATCTGGGCCTTTTTCGAAAGACACCCACTCCTTCATAATTGCAATTTAAAAAAAAGAGCTTTTCCTCAGATGTGTTTCTTTTTGAAGAATTTTTCCCCAAACAGTTTACTGTTAGGGGTTCTCAATTCTTTCTTAAGGTGTGTCCGCCCTTTGTGTCACTGCTGGTGTCCGCCCTTTTCCGTTGGCCATGTAGCATTTCTATTCATTTGTCTCCCAGTCTGTCACTGGCGCTGTCCGCCCTTTTCCGCTGGCCATGCAGCACTTCTATTCATATGTCTCCCAGGTCTGTCACGGGTGGTGTCCGCCCTTTTCCGCTGGCGATGCAACATTTCTATTCATTTGTCTCCCAGGTCTGTAAGAGGTGGTGTCCGCCCTTTTCCGCTTGGCATGTAGCAATACTATCTATTTTTGTCTCCGGTCTTGTCTCCCTTCTTGTGGGTCATTGTGTCCATCTTGTCTCCCTTCTTTTGCTTTTGTCTTCCTTCTGTGTCTTCCTTCTTGTCTCCCTTCTTGTTGATCATTGTGTCTGCTTGTCTCCCTTCTGTTATCTTTTGTCTCCCTTTTTGTTTCCCTTGTTGGTCATTGTGTCCGCCTTGTCTTCCTTGTTGTCTCCCTTTGCTTCCGGTCTTGTCTCCCTTCTTGTGGATCACCGTGTCCGCCTTGTCTCCCTTCTGTTTTCTTTTTGTCGCCTTAGACAAGGCTATTTCTTGTTGCTACAAGGATCTCCCATGGCATGCCTTTTGTTTCCCTTCTTGTCGGTCATTGCGTCCGTCTTGTCTCCCTTTTTTCCTTGTGTCTGCCTTCTTGTCTTCCTTCATTGCGTCCGCATTGTCTCCCTTCTGTCTCCCTTTGTCTCCGGTCTTGTCTCCCTTCCTGGTGGTCACTGTGTCCGTCTTGTCTCCCTTCTGTTTCCATTTGGCTCCCTTCTTGTCTCCCTTCTTGTTGGTCATTGTGTCCGCCTTATCTTCCTTCTGTTTCTTTTTGTCTCCGGTCTTCTCCCCCTTCTTGTTGGTCACTGTGTCCGTCTTGTCTCCCTTCTGTTTCCATTTGGCTCCCTTCTTGTCTCCCTTCTTGTTGGTCATTGTGTCCGCCTTGTCTTCCTTCTGTTTCTTTTTGTCTCCGGTCTTCTCCCCCTTCTTGTTGGTCACTGTGTCCGTCTTGTCTCCCTTCTGTTTCCTTTTGTCCCCCTTCTTGTTTCCCTTCTTGTTGGTCATTGTGTGTGTCTCCCTGTGTCTCCGGTCTTGTCTCCCTTCTTCCGTACCTTTTTGTCTCCCTTGTTGTCCCCCTTCTTGTTGGTCATTGTGTCCACCTTGTCTCCCTTCTGCCTCTTTGTCTCCGGTCTTGTCTCCCTTCTTGTGTCCACCTTGTCTCCCTTCTGCCTCTTTGTCTCCGGTCTTGTCTCCCTTCTTGTGTCCACCTTGTCTCCCTTCTGCCTCTTTGTCTCCGGTCTTGTCTCCCTTCTTGTTGGTCATTGTGTCCGTCTTGTCTCCCTTTTGTTTTCTTTTGTCTTCCTTCTTGTTGATGTCTCAAAAAGTGGACTTGGGAATGCTTTGTTGTTGTCCCACCTGTTTGGGGTCTACGGTGGTGTAATTTTTGAAGCATTTGCGCAATTAGTCTGCCCCCGAATGAAAGGCGCATTCACCAGTAGTTTCTGAACCCGGGCCAGTTTCTGGGGCCACCCCTTGGTCAAAGCACAATACCACTTTCACTACATTTATCCCTACACCGGGTACTAGGGTGGAGGCCATCGCTACTCGGGTGGTACTCAGGGCAGATGGGCCCCATGTCCCGCCCGGCTTTCTTAGCGCCTTGACTGAAAAGCCCTTGGCAAATGCAAAGATCGCCGTCGACCACGTGCTGCCCGACATAGCAACCACTTGATCCACCTGACGAATCTCCAAATCTGCAGAGTAAAAATCAGAAGAATATTTAAAAAGAAACTGACTCCAAACCAATCAAGACATATTCGATTGGCCAAGATTGAATTTCAAGCCTCCGTCCGAAACATGTTCGTTTAGGGTTGGCGCTACCTGATGCTCTTGCTGCTTGACAGCACATATGCATCCACATGTGTTACATATTCAAACAGTGTGCACTGACATTATGTCATGATTGTCATGTCCCAAAAGCACCTCCTTCAGCAAATCCATCGAGTGCATGGCTCTTAATTGTCCAGTTGTCCCACACATGGCACGGGTGCCTCCACCACCCATAGTTAGCACATTCTTTTTTGCTCGAATCTTGAAAAACGACGACCGGATCAAATTCACTGGAAAGATGCGGAAGCGCACAGAGTCAGGATCACTCTCTGAGTCCTGGAGGGCACGTCCCACGACAACATTCTGCACAATTCCAACATTAAACAATCATCCCCGTCTGTGCTTCACATGAAGAGCGTTTTTAGTCGTTCTTCTATCCTTTGTTTCTAATTGCGATGGCCTCCAACCTAGTAGCGATGGCCTCCATTGACAAAAAGTAATGGTCATAAATCCCAAATCAAAGTTCTAAACGTCTGGAGAGTTCAGGTTGGTTTCTTGCAGCGCCTTGTCTAAATGGGCGTCCGCTTCTCGTGTCAACTGCAGCAACTCGTTGTCATCACTGCAGGTTGGACAGGTTTCACTGGCGGCAACCGCATATGGAAGCCAAACCGCAAAAACCGCAGCTGCGAGAGTCGGAGCCATCTGGGCTGGTGCGAGACTCTGAACGTTTGAGCGTAAAGCTGAAAGGAATGCGAGTGTAGCACGTTCTCTCGCAAATGTTGCAATTGCAACCCATTTGTGATAGGGAAATGCTAGTAGGGAGGGGCGGAGCGGGCTTAAACAAACGGTGAGGTGAAACGCAATGCGCAGTGACTCCTGTCATCATGTGATACTGTGACTGTTTTGTGTTACCTTGTTGCAATCCCTAGTAGCGATGGCCTCCAACCCAGTAGCGATTGCCTCCAACCTAAGAGCGATGGCCTCCACCAGTAGCAATGGCCTCCACCCCAATTTTGTGTTAATTACCTTGTTGCAATCAAATGTTGTCGTCTGGGTTCTGGCCAAACAGGGCCTTGCCCGCTTACCAGCTGTCGTGAAACTTTAACAGAATTCAACTGCCAAGCTTAAGTGTCCCAAAAAAATCTAGAAACAAGAAGCTACTAGGGGCTCCTGGCCTTACTACTAGGAGCAAGGACGCTACTAGGGGCTCCTGGCCGTACTACTAGGAACAAGAAGCCATTAGGAACAGTTCTTCATTAGTGCGAGCGCTTCTTCAAGGAAGCTTCCCCCGCCGCCTTTAGGGCGGCGAGGGGAGCTTCCTTGAAGAAACGTGAGCTATCCTGCGTCCTACGTAGTAGAGTTCTTGAAGCTACCAGCTACCGACTCCCTAGCTACTACTAGCTCTATGGCCCCCTTTAACAAGAATAGTATTTCCCAAAAATATCCACTGGTCAATCCGATTCCCAAAGTGTGACCAGGAGGCTACGGTCCCGCCCACATCACACATCACACATCACAAGCGTAGATGTTGTTTTGTGCCCACATGTAGCATGTTGAGCCCCCCCAATGATCTAGGAACCAAAACAATCATGCGAAGAGTTGGCTTCCTTGAAGAAGCCTGAGCTAGCTTCTTACTGCAAGCTCGCCTCACGGCTGCGGATATAGGATCCTTTGGTCCAGCATGAAGTTCGTAGAAATTGGAGCGAGGCCAAAGTGGCCAAGGCGCTTCGGGGCGCCAATCCATGATCTCCGGCAGCCCCTGCCATTCTCCCACATCTTCATCAGCGACGTCATTTAGCCAAACAAAGAGACGTCATTCAGCGTATCAGCAAGACCGACGATTGAAGACAAACTCTCCAACCTACTAGCTTCTCTTCTGACTTCCTAATGACAGAAGGCACAAAGCGCACTGTCTGCCAGTGTCGCAAAACCGCAGGCAGCGACACTCAAGACAAAATTCCTTTGACTTCCACTTCTCCCCTGTTGTCTTCCCATGTTCATTCATTTGTTTCAGCTTCTCCAGTGGTTTCTTTGGACACATCTCCTTGGCTTTGTCACTCTGTCTGTCTCTCTCTCTCTCTCTCCCCACTGTCAGGCGACAAAGCGGGATCTAGAGAAGAGACACCGGACGAGAGAAGTGGGAGACACACAACATGAGAAATCTTTTTGCCCGAGAGACACAAAACAAGTGGATCAAAGAAGACAAAGCTTTTGGTCTTTTGGCTCCACACTTGAGGAAAAAGGACGATCAATGTCACTACATACAAAACTTCGGGCTCCAAAAAATGTACAACCAAACATGGGCATGTGTGCTGTGTGTGTCTCTTGTCACAGTCTTCGTGTTTTCGCATCCTTTCAGGATTCTTTGGCCACGGTTGGGTGAAACAGAGTAGAGCTCGGAGTCTGAAAACAGCGGTTGTAAGTTGTGAGAAAGCAACCGCGTAATGGCCTCTCTAACCTTGTAGAATAAGGAATCTAATAGCAATGGCCTCCAGCCTAATAGCTTCTTGTCACTAGTAGTAAGGCCAGGAGCTACTAGTAGCGTCCTTGATCCTAGTAGCGATGCCCTTTGCTCCTAGTAGCTTCTTGTTACTACTAGCGATGCACCTGTTACTAATAGCAAAATGTGAACCGCTGTTTGGTACCAGATCTGAACTCTGCTTGTTGTTCGCTCTCAAAGATCCACAGCTGCCTGGCACGAAGTGTGAACTCTCAAAGTTGTAAAATTCAGACTGTGAACCTGAATGAACATTTGAAAAAAAAGACTGAAGTGTTTGTTGTCCTCCTTTCTTTAGGCTTCTTCTTCTTCTATCGTTCTTTTCCTTTTTCCTTTTGAACAGTCTCACGGAAGATCCACAAAGGCTCTGGAAGGACCGTGGCGTATGGATATGCTGCTGGAGCTGGAGGCTTCCTTCGCAGAATGTTGACAGTCAACACCGGTTGTGCGCTGCCGATTCCAAAGGAAGGTAAACAGAATAACAACGGTAGAAAAAAAAAAGGAAGGTGGACGTGGGTCCCAAAAGCAACAGGTCCCGTTTAAAAGGAGCCTTCCTGTATCAGAAATAGTCTCAAGTCTCGTGGCATGCTGTATCTTCATCGGCCTTGGCATAGAAATGGAGGGCTCTGACTGGCTCACTGCACCAGCAGCATTGCTGTGATACCACCCACAAGCCTCACACTGTCAAGACCTAATATCGATGGCCTCCAACCTTGAAGCGATGTTGCAAATTTGCAAATCCAAGACAATTGGCACCTTGGCCTTCGACAGACTGCTAGCTCTGGAGAATGGATCGAGCTTGTCAAATTTGGACCTTGAATGCTTTCAGTTTCAGACGCTTCAAGTGGTGTAAGCATCAAACTTGGCACGCTCAAACGGTTGGGATCAACGCCAAATGGTTTGAGGAAGCTTGGCCTGACAGGAATTCATTAAGGTCTTATATATTCTAGCAAAAGTTATAGACTAGTCTAGTTAAAGTGTCAAGAGAAGAACGAAGGCTACGACGCCAGGCTGGTTAGACTAGGCTTCTTCAATGGGCCGAAAAATGGTTTCTCCTTCGTGTCCTTGAAGAAGCCAATCGTTTCAATCTATTTCGTCCGTAAATCGCTAAGCAAAAAGCTAATGTTTAAGCTAGCTATGAAAGATCAAGAGATCTAGCTAAGACTGCTGAGAAGCTGTCACAGACTGACTATACCTCTTAGCTATACCTCTTTCTACTAGCGGCCCGTTCTTTCACACCAACCTCAACGGCCAAAGTTCTGACCTCTTCCTTTTCTAAGCGATCCTGGGTGAAGTGCGCTTCGAGCAACGCGACGCTTAGCATGTGTGTGTTTCGGGGAGAAGTTGAAATGGAACGCCTTCCCGTTTCCGTTTGGTTTCCCGTTCTGTATGTTCTATTGAGCTCTCATGGTTAGCTTTCTGTCAGCAGAACAGTTACAGGGTTTGATCTACAATTCGTGTAGCTTAAACAACAAATGGGCAGGGAAATGTAGACCAAAGATGATCTTTCATATTGAAAGAAATCATGAGAGATGTCCTTGTTACTCACCTACTAGGCACTGATTCCACAACTTGCAGGATCCCAGGGTTCCCCAAGTCCTTCAGGTCACGCAAGAGTCTAGCCAGGGCCTTTCTGTGCAGATTTCGTGCCTAACACATGCAGCAAAGCACAAAATTGAGAGCGTGCAGCTGTGTTGAGTGTTGCAACTGCAGCTGTTTGCATTTGGAGAAACTTGCAACACTGTCATATGTATTCTAAAATCTTGCAAAGTTCTATTTTCAGAGCTGATGTTGCACATGTTCCGCCTCGCGACACCAATCTTCAGATGTTTCTTGAGGCCTTGGGATTTGCATGGTTTCCCTTGCCCTCGCGGGACAAAACAAATGTTGTTCCTAGTAGCTTCTTGCCCCTAGTAGTACGGCCAGGAGCCCCGAGTAGCGTCCTTGCTCCTAGTAGCGATGCCAGGAGCCCCTAGTAGCGAACATTGCTACTACTAGTAAGGCACTTGTTACTAGAAGCGATGCACAAACGTGTTTGTTTCTGCAAACGTGTTTTGTTTCCTGTTTTCTCGCCACGGAGACACGTGGAACATTCTGGCCAAAAAACCTAGTTTTCGAGAGTGGGTGTGCTCAAGAGCAAACACACGGTGAACATAATCATAACAAAATCGGGAAAAGTTGAACAACTGTTCCAAAAACCTGGGCGATGTGCGATTGCTTAACATTTGCGCCTGCATCAAAAAGACTTCCGGCCATCTGTTCAATGGTGTTTGCCTGTAACTTTGAAGCTCGCAACATCATCCTATGGCCATGGAAGAGGGCGATGGCAACTTTGGAATTGACTATATTTTTGAGCCCCGCTTGTTCAGTGATCACTTGGAATCAAAGCTGTGGACCCCATCGCAGCCTCACTCAAACATTATATTGAGATAGAGTTGGATGTCCAGCCCGTCACCATGTCTTGGGATCAGATCTTTCAAACCTTCCCTGAAAAGGGGTATCATGACCTTCCCCCACGATGCGAAAAAGCTCCTAGTAGCGTCCTTGCTCCTAGTAGCGATGCCCTTACATCATGACCTTCCCCCACGATTTGGATTCAAGTCTTCTCCAAAAGCAACGCGGCCCTGCTCGTTCTCGACAAAAACTACGGTGAGCTCGTTGCATTCACAGGGTGGTGAAAGAAAAAAACATTCAAATCAACAGCAATAGCTTTTACGAACAAAGCGCAAACGCACTAAATGTTGGCATCGGCTCTTAGGCAAAAGGGCCAAGCGAGGACATTCAAGAATTTGCAGCTGATTTACCACTAAGAAACTCAGCCCTTGCAAGCAAAAGAACCTTATCCAACGCTGCGAGTTTCGGCAAAACACACCTAGAGAGAACTACAGGCTTTCAAAAGATACTAATGAGACAATGATTGATTCGTGCGAAGCCAAACTAAAGGATTTGGTATGACGGCTGAAATCTTTGTTGTGGGGCCGGGTCTGTTGGAAACCATTGACCTGTTTAACATAGTAGATTAAATCTAAATGAACAAAGCCAAAAAACCTTACCCAAAGCACCAAGGCGAGCACAGAGAATACGGAAATCAAAGGTCCCAGCATCGCCGGAGTGCGGCCACGCAATTTCGTGAGCGGTTTTGGATGGTCTGCCTTTGCCGGAACCAGAGGACGCTACTAGGGGCTCCTGGCCTTACTACTAGGAACAAGAAGCTACTAGGGGCTCCTGGCCTTACTACTAGGAACCAGAGGACGCTACTAGGGGCTCCTGGCCTTACTACTAGGAACAAGAAGCTACTAGGGGCTCCTGGCCTTACTACTAGGAACCAGAGGACGCTACTAGGGGCTCCTGGCCTTACTACTAGGAACAAGAAGCTACTAGGGGCTCCTGGCCTTACTACTAGGGGCTCCTGGCCTTACTACTAGGAACCAGAGGACGCTACTAGGGGCTCCTGGCCTTACTACTAGGAACAAGAAGCTACTAGGGGCTCCTGGCCTTACTACTAGGAACGAGAAGCTACTAGGGGCTCCTGGCCTTAGTACTAGGAACCAGAGGACGCTACTAGGGGCTCCTGGCCTTGCTACTAGGAACAAGAAGCTACTAGGGGCTCCTGGCCTTACTACTAGGAACCAGAGGACGCTACTAGCGGCTCCTGGCCTTACTACTAGGAACAAGAAGCTACTAGGGGCCCCTGGCCTTACTACTAGGAACCAGAGGACGCTACTAGGGGCCCCTGGCCTTACTACTAGGAACAAAAAGCTACTAGGGGCTCCTGGCCTTACTACTAGGAACAAGAAGCTACTAGGGGCTCCTGGCCTTACTACTAGGAACAAGAAGCTACTAGGGGCTTCTGGCCTTACTACTAGGAACAAGAAGCTACTGGTGGCCCCTGGCCTTACTACTAGGAACAAGAAGCTACTAGGGGCTCCTGGCCTTACTACTAGGAACAAGAAGCTACTAGGGGCTCCTGGCCTTACTACTAGGAACAAGAAGCTACTAGGTGCTTCTGGCCTTACTACTAGGAACCAGAGGACGCTACTAGGGGCTCCTGGCCTTACTACTAGGAACAAGAAGCTACTAGGGGCTCGTGGCCTTACTACTAGGAACAAGAAGCTTCTAGGGGCCCCTGGCCTTACTACTAGGAACAAGAAGCTACTAGGGGCTCCTGGCCTTACTACTAGGAACAAGAAACTACTAGGGGCTCCTGGCCTTACTACTAGGAACAAGAAGCTACTGGAAGCTCCTGGCCTTACTACTAGGAACAAGAAGCAACTAGGGGCTCCTGGCCTTACTACTAGGAACAAGAAGCTACTAGGAGCTCCTGGCCTTACTACTAGGAACAAGAAGCTACTAGGGGCTTCTGGCCTTACTACTAGGAACAAGAAGCTACTAGGGGCTGGCCTTACTACTAGGAACAAGAAACTACTAGGGGCTCCTGGCCTTACTACTAGGAACAAGAAGCTACTAGGGGCTCCTGGCCTTACTACTAGGAACCAGAGACGCTACTAGGGGCTCCTGGCCTTACTACTAGGAACAAGAAGCTACTGGGGGCTCCTGGCCTTACTACTAGGAACAAGAAACTACTAGGGGCTCCTGGCCTTACTACTAGGAACAAGAAGCTACTAGGGGCTTCTGGCCTTACTACTAGGAACAAGAAGCTACTGGGGGCTCCTGGCCTTACTACTAGGAACAAGAAACTACTAGGGGCTCCTGGCCTTAGGAACAAGAAGCTACTAGGGGCCCCTGGCCTTACTACTAGGAACAAGAAGCTACTAGGGGCTTTTGGCCTTACTACTAGGAACAAGAAGCTACTAGGGCCCCCTGGCCTTACTACTAGGAACAAGAAGCTACTAGGGGCTCCTGGCCTTACTACTAGGAACAAGAAGCTACTAGGGGCTTTTGGCCTTACTACTAGGAACAAGAAGCTACTAGGGGCTCCTGGCCTTACTACTAGGAACAAGAAGCTACTAGGGGCTCCTGGCCTTACTACTAGGAACAAGAAGCTACTAGGGGCTTCTGGCCTTACTACTAGGAACAAGAAGCTACTAGGGGCTCCTGGCCTTACTACTAGGAACAAGAAACTACTAGGGCTCATGGCCTTACTACTAGGAACAAGAAGCTACTAGGGGCCCCTGGCCTTACTACTAGGAACAACAAGCTACTAGGTGCTCCTGGCCTTACTACTACAAACAAGAAGCTAGGAACAAGAAACTACTAGGGGCTCCTGGCCTTACTACTAGGAACAAGAAGCTACTAGGGGCTTCTGGCCTTACTACTAGGAACAAGAAGCTACTGGTGGCCCCTGGCCTTACTACTAGGAACAAGAAGCTACTAGGGGCTCCTGGCCTTACTACTCGGAACAAGAAGCTACTAGGGGCTCCTGGCCTTACTACTAGGAACAAGAAGCTACTAGGCGCTTCTGGCCTTACTACTAGGAACAAGAAGCTACTAGGGGCTCCTGGCCTTACTACTAGGAACAAGAAACTACTAGGGGCTCCTGGCCTTACTACTAGGAACAAGAAGCTACTAGGGGCCCCTGGCCTCACTACTAGGAACAAGAAGCTACTAGGGGCGCCTGGCCTTACTACTAGGAACAAGAAGCTACTAGGGGCTCCTGGCCTTACTACTAGGAACAAGAAGCTACTAGGTGCTCCTGGCCTTACTACTAGGAACAAGAAGCTACTAGGGGCCCCTGGCCTTACTACTAGGAACAAGAAGCTACTAGGGGCTTCTGGCCTTACTACTAGGAACAAGAAGCTACTAGAGGCCCCTGGCCTTACTACTAGGAACAAGAAGCTACTAGGGGCTTCTGGCCTTACTACTAGGAACAAGAAGCTACTGGGGGCCCCTGGCCTTACTACTAGGAACAAGAAGCTACTAGGGGCCCCTGGCCTTACTACTAGGAACAAGAAGCTACTAGGGGCTCCTGGCCTTACTACTAGGAACAAGAAGCTGCTGGGGGCCCCTGGCCTTACTACTAGGAACAAGAAGCTACTAGGGGCTCCTGGCCTTACTACTAGGAACAAGAAGCTACTGGTGGCCCCTGGCCTTACTACTAGGAACAAAAAGCTACTAGGGGCCCCTGGCCTTACTACTAGGAACAAGAAGCTACTGGGGGCTCCTGGCCTTACTACTAGGAACAAGAAGCTACTAGGGGCTCCTAGCCTTACTACTAGGAACAAGAAGCTACTAGGGGCTTCTGGCTTTACTACTAGGAACAAGAAGCTACTGTGGGCTCCTGGCCTTACTACTAGGAACAAGAAGCTACTAGGGGCCCCTGGCCTTACTACTAGGAACAAGAAGCTACTAGGGGCTTCTGGCCTTACTACTAGGAACAAGAAGCTACTAGGGGCTCCTGGCCTAGTAGTAAGAACAAGAAGCTGCTAGGGGCCCCTGGCCTTACCACTAGGAACAAGAAGCTACTAGGGGCTCTTGGTCTTACTACTAGGAACAAGAAGCTACTAGTGGCTTCTGGCCTTACTACTAGGAACAAGAAGCTACTGGGGGCTCCTGGCCTTACTACTAGGAACAAGAACCTACTAGGGGCTCCTGGCCTTACTAGGAACCAGAGGACGCTACTAGGGGCCCCTGGCCTTACTACTAGGAACAAGAAGCTACTAGGGGCTCCTGGCCTTACTACTAGGAACCAGAGGACGCTACTAGGGGCTCCTGGCCTTACTACTAGGAAGAAGAAGCTACTAGGTGCTCCTGGCCTTACTACTAGGAACCAGAGGACGCTACTAGGGGCTCCTGGCCTTACTACTAGGAACCAGAGGACGCTACTAGGGGCTCCTGGCCTTACTACTAGGAACAAGAAGCTACCAGGGGCTCCTGGCCTTACTACTAGGAACGAGAAGCTACTAGGGGCTCCTGGCCTTACTACTAAGAACAAGAAGCTACTAGGGGCCCCTGGCCTTACTACTAAGAACCAGAGGACGCTGCCTTGCTACTAGGAACAAGAAGCTACTAGGGGCTCCTGGCCTTACTGCTAGGAACCAGAGGACGCTACTAGGGGCTCCTGGCCTTACTACTAAGAACAAGAAGCTACTAGGGGCCCCTGGCCTTACTACTAAGAACCAGAGGACGCTACTAGGGGACCCTGGCCTTACTACTAGAAACAAGAAGCTACTAGGGGCTCCTGGCCTTACTACTAGGAACAAGAAGCTACTAGGGGCCCCTGGCCTTACTACTAGGAACCAGAGGACGCTACTAGGGGCTCCTGGCCTTACTACTAGGAACCAGAGGACGCTACTAGGGGCTCCTGGCCTTACTACTAGGAGCCAGAGGACGCTACTAGGGGCTCCTGGCCTTACTACTAGGAACAAGAAGCTACTAGGGGCTCCTGGCCTTACTACTAGGAACAAGAAGCTTCTAGGGGCCCCTGGCCTTACTACTAGGAACAAGAAGCTACTAGGGGCTCCTGGCCTTACTACTAGGAACAAGAAGCTACTGGGGGCTCCTGGCCTTACTACTAGGAACAAGAAGCTACTGGGGGCTCCTGGCCTTACTACTAGGAACAAGAAGCTACTAGGGGCTCCTGGCCTTACTACTAGGAACAAGAAGCTGCTAGGAGCTCCTGGCCTTACTACTAGGAACAAGAAGCTACTAGGGGCTTCTGGCCTTACTACTAGGAACAAGAAGCTACTAGGGGCTGGCCTTACTACTAGGAACAAGAAACTACTAGGGGCTCCTGGCCTTACTACTAGGAACAAGAAGCTACTAGGGGCTCCTGGCCTTACTACTAGGAACCAGAGGACGCTACTAGGGGCTCCTGGCCTTACTACTAGGAACAAGAAGCTACTGGGGGCTCCTGGCCTTACTACTAGGAACAAGAAACTACTAGGGGCTCCTGGCCTTACTACTAGGAACAAGAAGCTACTAGGGGCTTCTGGCCTTACTACTAGGAACAAGAAGCTACTGGGGGCTCCTGGCCTTACTACTAGGAACAAGAAACTACTAGGGGCTCCTGGCCTTAGGAACAAGAAGCTACTAGGGGCCCCTGGCCTTACTACTAGGAACAAGAAGCTACTAGGGCCCCCTGGCCTTACTACTAGGAACAAGAAGCTACTAGGGGCTCCTGGCCTTACTACTAGGAACAAGAAGCTACTAGGGGCCCCTGGCCTTACTACTAGGAACAAGAAGCTACTAGGGGCTCCTGGCCTTGCTACTAGGAACAAGAAGCTACTAGGTGCTCCTGGCCTTACTACTAGGAACAAGAAGCTACTAGGGGCTTCTGGCCTTACTACTAGGAACAAGAAGCTACTAGGGGCTCCTGGCCTTACTACCAGGAACAAGAAACTACTAGGGCTCATGGCCTTACTACTAGGAACAAGAAGCTACTAGGGGCCCCTGGCCTTACTACTAGGAACAACAAGCTACTAGGTGCTCCTGGCCTTACTACTACAAACAAGAAGCTAGGAACAAGAAACTACTAGGGGCTCCTGGCCTTACTACTAGGAACAAGAAGCTACTAGGGGCTTCTGGCCTTACTACTAGGAACAAGAAGCTACTGGTGGCCCCTGGCCTTACTACTAGGAACAAGAAGCTACTAGGGGCTCCTGGCCTTACTACTAGGAACAAGAAGCTACTAGGGGCTCCTGGCCTTACTACTAGGAACAAGAAGCTACTAGGTGCTTCTGGCCTTACTACTAGAAACAAGAAGCTACTAGGGGCTCCTGGCCTTACTACTAGGAACAAGAAACTCCTAGGGGCTCCTGGCCTTACTACTAGGAACAAGAAGCTACTAGGGGCTCCTGGCCTCACTACTAGGAACAAGAAGCTACTAGGGGCGCCTGGCCTTACTACTAGGAACAAGAAGCTACTAGGGGCTCCTGGCCTTACTACTAGGAACAAGAAGCTACTAGGTGCTCCTGGCCTTACTACTAGGAACAAGAAGCTACTAGGGGCCCCTGGCCTTACTACTAGGAACAAGAAGCTACTAGGGGCTTCTGGCCTTACTACTAGGAACAAGAAGCTACTAGGGTCCCCTGGCCTTACTACTAGGAACAAGAAGCTACTAGGGGCTTCTGGCCTTACTACTAGGAACAAGAAGCTACTGGGGGCTCCTGGCCTTACTACTAGGAACAAGAAGCTACTAGGGGCCCCTGGCCTTACTACTAGGAACAAGAAGCTACTAGGGGCTCCTGGCCTTACTACTAGGAACAAGAAGCTGCTGGGGGCTCCTGGCCTTACTACTAGGAACAAGAAGCTACTAGGGGCTCCTGGCCTTACTACTAGGAACAAGAAGCTACTGGTGGCCCCTGGCCTTACTACTAGGAACAAGAAGCTACTAGGGGCCCCTGGCCTTACTACTAGGAACAAGAAGCTACTGGGGGCTCCTGGCCTTACTACTAGGAACAAGAAGCTACTAGGGGCTCCTAGCCTTACTACTAGGAACAAGAAGCTACTAGGGGCTTCTGGCCTTACTACTAGGAACAAGAAGCTACTGGGGGCTCCTGGCCTTACTACTAGGAACAAGAAGCTACTAGGGGCCCCTGGCCTTACTACTAGGAACAAGAAGCTACTAGGGGCTTCTGGCCTTACTACTAGGAACAAGAAGCTACTAGGGGCTCCTGGTCTTACTACTAGGAACAAGAAGCTACTAGTGGCTTCTGGCCTTACTACTAGGAACAAGAAGCTACTGGGGGCTCCTGGCCTTACTACTAGGAACAAGAAGCTACTAGGGGCCCCTGGCCTTACTACTAGGAACAAGAAGCTACTAGGGGCTTC